>RPFO01000041.1:8307840-8578011 GCA_009746045.1 Mesostigma viride | reverse complement strand
AAAAACACAAGTGGTCTTATTCGTAGTATAGAGCTTGGCTTTGACATGGCTCTGTATATAGGTTATTAGCTGGGCGTTTGCTTTGGTTTTGAGTGATTTCACTCGCTGTAAGTATATTATATTTTAATATATAGCAATGCAGCAAAGGACACACAGGGGTACCATATATGATGACGCCATAGAGTTGTCTTCGACGATGACACCCCCCATCGCAGTTCAGCGTCCCAAACGCCCGCCCCTCTGTCCCGCCAACCGCGCCTAGCCCCCCTGCAATTAGCGATTGCCTGTCCCCTCTGCTTGCAAACCGCGTAAAATCACTTCTAAAGCGTCCCAAACGCCTGCCCAACCCGTGCCACCGCCCAGCACCCGCCCCCCCTTGCCCGCCCAGCAACCCCTGCGAACACCACCAATGCAACCAAACCCGCCTACTCGTATTAGTGGGGGCAATGAGTCCCCGGCCGCGTATACCATTGCGTCCACCCCGAGTGCGAGTATGACGAAGATATTGGCTGCAGAAGACCGGACATGCAACGTCTCTATGAAAGGCTTCACCCCGGCAAGACGGCCATGGGGAAGGAGTATGACAGATGGAAGGATAATACAAATAGCCAAGAAGCATGTAAATATATCTACGACGATGGAAGACACATCGACAGAAGCGGCCGGAGGAAAGGCACCTGGGCCCGTCTCAAGGGCTCCGAAAAAGTTTGTGGAAAGATGGAACGTAGATGGAAGCAGTTGGAGGAGAGGCTCAACCGCGTCTATCCCGCGCGTCTCCAAAGAGCCGTGAATATCGAAGATGTGTGGGCAGTTGACAAGGGGTTCAAAAACATGTTGCAAGTTATCAATGACGTTTTTTTGATGGGAAAATAGAGAAAGATGTTTGGCCCATTGTCATATGGATGTCAGATTACATGAAGTACGCAGATATAGGTGATGAGGCATATCGCGTTGAGGGCTGGAATACCACATACATGTGTCAGTATTGGGCAGACCCCCACTCGCCGGGTGTGTGTTGTGATCCGTCAGAGCAAGAACGCCACCCACACGCCCGGAATTACATTGTCATTAATAAGGATGCGTGGGATGCAACCCTTCCAAAGAGAGTCAAGCAAATGGACAAAAAACAGTTTCTGTTTCAAGAGGACGGCGCCGTCGTTCCCGATAATGTACTAGTTCATATTGCAGCAAACCTCTTGCACGAATTAATGCATTCGCTGGACGACACGGTAACGAAGGACAAAAACAAACTAGAAGGGCACACCACGGAGTGGATGCTGCTAATGAATCGCTTCATCGCGCGGGGCGGAAAAAGAGGAGATAGTAAGAACTACACACAGTGCTTCATCGACCCCGCAACGGGAAGGATTGTCGAAGATCCCGATCAACCACCCATCCCCAAAAAAACAAAAAGGAAAGCACCACACTGCCGTCCAGCACCCGACAAAACGATAAGTCACCCGCCAGAGGCAAAAACAGCAACGGGAAGGGCAGGTAAGCGGGCCCATCTTCACCGTGAGGCGCGCCCCCAGCCTGGAACATTGCGTTCCCTCCCCAGCAGTAGCAGTAGCAGTAGCAGTGGCAGCGGCATCAGCGGCGGCAGCAGCAGTAGCAGTATCAGCAGCGGGGGCGTAGGAGGTGAGCCTCAATATCCTGGCTGGACGCACCAGCGATGGCCGCAGTTGGAATAACACACCGCCATCGCTGCTGCGGATGTCACTATTTAAAAAAACACGCATTCTTATGTACCTTTCCCCTGTCACATGTCTGTGAAAGAAAAGGACGTTCAGGCAGCCTACAATGCCAAGGTAGGCGGCAGGAGAGAGGTCGTTTGTCGCGGGGGGAAGATAGACATCCTGGATGACGTGGGGGGCAGGATCATAGAGGTGAAGGAATGGGGCAACTGGATGTACGGCATGGGCCAGCTTATATCGTACGGCAAAGATTACCCCGCCCACCGCAAGGAGTTGCACCTGTTTAAGGCGGAGTGGTCCGTGAATGTGACGCCCGAGAAGCTGAAACACATCCTAGACGTGTGCAAGGTGGCCAGGATATCCGTCACTCTGCACGAGAGCGTGGGCCTCAAACTCCCGCGCAAGCCCTCCGCCCGTTGGAGGCGTCTCCTGCTGTGCCATACCAACTGCGCGGTCGAGTAAGAAGTCACAGTGCTAGGGGACGGCGCTGCGGACGTCTACGTACAGCGGTGGTTTTCTGTTTCAAGCGCACCCCTGTCTGGCCGACTCGGTGTTTTTTATTCCGCCTGGGCGCCACAAGCTTGGGGATCAGACCTAAGGACGGGCCGGCACCGCGCTCGATATCGGTCTGAAGTCGCAGTCTTAATCTTTCCAAGTCGGAACGCTCTTCACTTGTTAGATCGTCATCCAATAGGATATTCCACACGCGCTGTAATTGCTCCTGCTGCGTCTCGTACTCATCCCGAAGGTCGTGATGATCCTGGACTCGTGGCGGAGGGCCAGGTGCCACGAGGCCGGCGCCCACTCTGACCCTCCCCGCGTTTCGAGCTCCTGCCCCCTCGTCGGCCACCTGCGCTAGCAGCGAATTGTATGTCTTCTGAATCATCGAACGGACTGCAGGGGTGAGCAAGGGATCCTGCAGTGTCGCATGGAGCTCACGAATGCTGTCTAACAATCGCGCGTCCGCGGCCCTAACCGTGTGCATCTTGCGCCTTTTGCCGACAATCATGTGCATGTCCTCACCTTTAGAGTGTGAATTTATATCCAGCATTGAAATATATATAACATGCCCCCCAAGCGCAAGAAAAATGAAGACCCATCGGCGGACCGGCCATCCCTGAGTTCTTATAATGTTTTATCCAAGCGCGCTCGGGGCGGGGACATGCCGTCCATGGCCGATTTCGCGGCTTTCATGACGAGCACCATGCCATGTCCCAAGCGGTGACCCCAGCGCAGTCGACAGATGTCGCGGGGCCATCCACCACCTTAGGTACCGCAGAAAAAGGACAGTTGGACACGGGCCGGACGCTGGAAGGAACCCCCCTGCGCATGTTGTGGCATCGAAGCAGGGGCACCGTCGAAGTGACTGTGCCGCATCCTCGAACCGGTGCACAACTGCTGTTCTTAAAATCGGGAGTTGACATCGAGAATCCCAACAACCGCGTGATCCATTCATTTTACTCCCGCGCATCCCCCCATTCCGACCCCCTAAAATGCCAGCCGACCGACGAGGAGACAATCGCCATGAAGGGGCTGGGCAAGTTGGCCGAAAACGTTTGCCGGGCTGGTGCGAGAGGTTGCTCCCAACTCTACTATCTCACTTGTAACTCGGAGTGATTCCCGTCTCCCCCCTCCTCCAACATACACGGACCCGGAAGAGGCCAGAAGATACCTGTCAGGGTTCAAAGACGCTTTGACCAGGATGTTGGTGGCCACGACCCCCAGAGGAGACCCGTTTATCACACAACAAGCGAACGTGGTGTCCCAAGGCAGGAATCTGGTGTCCTACTACAAAAGTCTGGGCTTTGAGGAGGTGGACCCAGAACAGGGCACCCTGGCAACTATGATTGGCACGCCGCAATCCGTGTACCAAAAGTCTTCAGAGGAATGGGAAAAACTGAGCGGAGGTCACGGGACGTCCCAGGCTAGGGCAGGGCGTAAGAGAGGGGTGCCTGTGCGACATAAGCATAACATCACACTAAGGCGTCACGTCGACCAGCTGGCCAGATGCATGAGGGTCACAAGGAACGGGAACCTGTGCAAGAACAGACGCGCTGTGGGTAGCGCTGTCTGCGCTGTTCACAGAAGTTCATCACTCAATTTCAAACGCCGTCATCGCCCCCCTTTCAGTTGATTGATCTTGTCGATGATGTCCTGCGCACTGTACTGCAGCACGGACGAGGCCCTCGTGGCGTGCGGGCGAGCCCCTTGTCGTCGTCGTCTGCCCATTGCGGAATGGGCCGCGCACTTGTTCCCCCGCACACGCTGATTACGGCAGTGGCACCCGTTCTTGGTGATCGCGTTACAGAAAGCCATACACAATTGCATAGAATAATGGGAGAAAAAACACAAGTGTGGCGTGCAAGACTCGTAGCACCGCGGAACGAGCACCTGATGAGTTGCGCGGCTACGGCGCACAATTCTATTTCTCGCCCATCAGCAACTGGACGCGACCAACTGATGACATGCAGACCGAGTCGGTCACAACGGACATGGCCGAGCCGCCCTTCCTCCGCGCCGACCAGATGACGCTGGCCAAGCTGTTGTGCGAGTTTGTGGACGCATGCCTCAGGCCCTCCGCCCACATCCAAGAGTGGTCAGACCTGGCCGCCGTGTGCGCTGCCTTCAACGCCTTCATATCGGTCAAGGGGCACCCCGCCTACGACGCGAGGAAGCTGGCGCCCCCTCCAGCGTCCGACCCCCCCAGAAGCACTGGCCCGTCCAAGTCGGAGGACCTGGCGCTGTGGACGGCCGTGCTGGCTGGCAAGGGCGGCGTGCTGGTGAAGGTGAGCGGCTGCAGCCAGGAGGCGCGCGTCGGTGGCGAGTGGTACTGGCTGCAGAAGGTGGCCCTTGTCAAGCCGCTGCCCCTGCCCACAAGCAGGGAGACGATGCCGTTTCCCCATTGGTTCAACGGCGACAGGTACCTGGCTATGCGGGACGCCATCAACAAGAAGAAGGACCTGCGCAAGTGGATGGTAGGGTACGCAACGGAGCACGGGCTGTTCGCGGAGATCACCGATGACGAGGAGGGCTTCCTGGACGATTGCCACGACTACCCCGAGCTGGACATGGCCGACCTGAAGGGTCTGCGAGAGATACGCGCGCATATGGCCAAGTCCGGGGGGGCGCCACCGACCTGGATCAATAATTGGATACGAGAGCTAAGAGAGAAGCTGACGGTCGCCTTCAGCAGGAAGCAGGGGTCCTCGAACAAGTGGCGGCCGAAGGACGACCCCACGTGCGACGCCCTCACCGCCCGGCTTAAATGGAGAACGGCCGAGGAGGAGGAGCACGACCTGGGCGCGACCCCCGCCCACGCCGCCTCGTGCGAAGAGGAGTCCAATCCGCCCCTTGACCGAGCCGCGCTTGACACCTTCATGCGCTTGTTCCTCACCCACAGCGACCTGATCGCCCTCGAGCCCGGCGCGTTCGTCACGGTGGCCGACTTCCGCAAGCTCTTCTTCATGGACTACCTGGGCCACAGCAGCAGGATGACGCGGCGTGTGCCCGCCCCCCAGCTGGCCGACATCTTGGCCGCACACGGGGTAAAGGTTACTGGCAACGTGCGCCTGCCGGACGACCCCGAAAGCAAGAGGACATTTTGGGTCGCCGGGGTCGCAAGGAAGACGAGGTGATCATAAAATACTTCAGGGGCAGCGTTCAACACCAGCAATACAAAACACTTGTTCATTAATCAAAAAAGGCGGCAATATACAGTAATAAAACCCTAGTAATGAAATCCTGATGCGAATACATTTATCGAGTGTCACGCCTTCCAATCAAAGAACATAGAGTAAAAGCAAGTCCAAGCAAAAGCGTCTAGGACCTCTGCGTCTGCGCGTCGCTCTCTTCCACCTGCGTCCACGCCTGGGCCAGCCGGGTCCAGGGGGGCGTCATCCGCTCGCGAGGGATCCTCATGATTACGAGGCCGAACATGAGCGCGCCCGCGGCCAGCCCCCCTGCCATCCCCTTGCGCATCTGCGCCTCGCACTCCCGCGCCTCAGCCGCGTTCTGGACAGAGCGCCCCCACGCCTGGAAGCCTCGCACCCCCTCACCCGCAGAGGAGCTGGGGTTGACACAGTCGCACACTTCGTCGTAGAGCGTCACTCCTGGGATGTGCCTCGCCATCACCGACTGGGCGGACGCAAAGGCCGACTCGTACGTCTCGCGCAGGTCTGGAGCCACCGCGCGGTAGGTGTTGAACAGGACCCCGTATTCCTCCTCCTTGAAACGCACGCGGAACGATACCAAGCCCAGGAACGCAAACTCGACCCCCGGAGCTCCCGCGAAGGCGGCAGCACAGATGTACATGCCCGCAAGCAGGGTCGGGTGGTCCCTGTTCAGCCCGCCCTTGAAGTACACGTACATCGCCTGGTAAAAGAGGCCGGTCACGTCCTCCCTGTCGCACTGGGCCCGGAGACGGGTCGTCTGATCATATGGGAAGAGGTTGAACATCCCGTACGAGGCGTCAGTGTGCCATGGTATCAGGCCATCTTCCCCGCGCGGGGGCACGACGATTCCGTCGCTGCCGACCTTGCGAACCCTCGGTGCAAGGTGGTCCACGAACGTCTGGACAGCCCTGCGCACCGAGAGATCTGTCGCCGCACACTTGAGGAGCCCCCTGAAGATGTTGATGACCCGGATGAACCTGCGCTTGTGGCCCTCTGAGACAGCCTCCCGGGCCACATCTCGCAGTGCCAGGAACAAGGCCCGCTCTAACAGCACGGGGTCGTCGCTGGTGCGGACTTGGCCGGATCTGTACCATGTCGAAACGGGGCGGACAAGGCGCCTCTCCCACGTCGCCTGGTACAGTAGCATGTCCGCCGCCATGTTCGCGGGGATCTTGCCCATCTTGATCATCAGCAGGGCGGACCTCTCCACATTGCCGAGTGCCTCGGGTGTTGTAACAAGCCGCGAGACGGCCTCGACAATGCGGGAGTACTTCTCGGCGCTGCCCGGGAAAAACAACTCGTCCAATCCTGCGAGAGACAAGCGACAGGCACGCAGGGGTCGGGCGCGAAAGAGACGTGAGGCTCGCATCCGGGGCGAGAGATATCGAAGGCGTGCAGCGAGGAAGGAACTTTCCAAACGTTCGTGACCGTGAGGAATCTAGTGCTCAGACGCAGCACCCGCAGGAAGTCGAGAAAGGGTGCTCAGACGCACCTCTTATGCTCATCAGTTCGTTTTTCCCGCCGTTTACTAAATGGACATTAGTGGACATTTGCGTGGGTTCGAATTGCCTACGATAGAACCAGCAGGATTGCGGGCTTCCTCTTCTTTCCAAGGCGACGTCGTCTCAAGGGAAGCTCTTTCTCGCGTAAATTAGGACCTCGCCTGGTCACGTGCGCTATAACAGGTCATCGTCGTCGACGTGGGAAAAAGTTTGCCAGTATTGTCAGCGCTGGAAACTGAGCGCCCCCCCCCCTGCCTGCCGTTTTTCGCGACCAGCGTCCCTGAAATGACAAAATCGGATTCTGCAAATCCCCTCAAGATTCGCCCTGCGACCCTCGGGGAAGCCAGGGGTGTAGGGTCTGGCGGGACTTTTCTGACGCGCTGACGGACTGACGGGACAAAACAAAACCGCAAAGTCAGTGATTGCTGTAAGTACTAAGTACTGGTGATTGCCCCGCGGTCCTGCACGAGTCCGGACCGCGACTCGGGAGGGGAGCATACCACTCGCGCGACACGTCGAGGAATCGGAGCATGGCCCTCGTCAAGGCTTTCTTTCGTCGCGATTCGAGGAAGTCGCTGTTTGCGCGTTTTTCACAAGGTGGGTGATAGCATGTTCGTTTCCCCAGCGTGCAATGAATGCATCGTGGTTAACAGGCGAGTGCAAGCACAGATCGCGTTCCCTCGCAGGAATTCGAGCGAATTTGCATTAATAGACTCGCATTGACTCGAAAACCGTTCTCGTTTTGCTCGCGGATATCTGCCACGTTACAGGCTCGAGGCGTTCACAGGCGAATGGCGAGATTCCCGCAGGCCTATCCGAACCCGTCGACGTTCCTGCCGCGTCACAGATAAAGGCGGACGTTCTTGCGGGCGACACCGGCAGCTTATCCAGCACCCCCCGAGAGTCTGGGTGTACAATTGGTCGTGGCCCGCCATCTCCGTTACTAGCCGCGAGAAGACGCTGGCAGAACAGCTGAGGGGCGTGATCCTCCATCCCAGCAAGGGACAGCTTGCTGTGATAAAGATCTTGCTTGGTGGCTATGGCTCTCTGGGCGCTCTCAGGCTCCTTACTCACAACACAGAGCCGTTTGACCCTGCTCCCCTTGTCATCCTTCCAGACATGGGGACAGGATTGGTGGATGCCAAGGACCTGCTGGGCGACTGCTATGACTCCAGCGACTCCGACGTTCGCATCGAGCGCACCCGCCTTGTCCTGCTGCCCTCCCTGTACCTCCTCCACGCTTCATCGATAAGGAATGATGAATGGATGTTTGACATGGTCGCGGGTCTTCTGAGGGGCATGGTGAAGCGGGGGGGGGCACAGACAGTCAATTTTGTTTCTTCTGCAGCGGAGCCCCTGCGTCGAGATGAGTGGTGGACAAAGGATCACTCGAGCGCCATCAACTCTTTCTTCCCAAGCAACTCGCACAATGCTTGGGTGCGGCGGGGGGCGCTCAAGCTGGACCACCTGACCCGGTCCCTGTGGCTGGCCGCCAAGGGGGATACCGGGTCCAACGGGCGCTGCTCGCCTCTGCCTGGGTTTTCTCTCAGGCGTACAAGTTCGCGGGGCTGCCGGCTGGCATCCTCTTTTTCTGCGAGATGATGTTCCTATTCCGCGCCGGCGGATACTCGCGTCTGGAGTACGAGTGTCTTATGGACTTGTACAGGTCTGCGAGCAGGGGCTCCAGGTACGAAAGTCTGTACCCCGCCTTCGAGGCCGCCAACAACCAGCCCCCCGCCTGGTCGGCCCCGGAGCTGACTCGCGAGGAGAGGCTGTACCGCGGCGGGTTGGCGTTCGCGGCAGTGCTGCTGAAGGTTCCTGCTAGGGACAGGCGCAGGCCTTGGATGAAGCTCTTCGCTTGATGGCCAGGTGCGCCTGTAGGGCTTGGTTTTTCTGTATGGTGTTGTGTGTGGTGTTGCTCATGGACATAGAGGCGCTTTTGGATGGTCTGCCCACGTACGACTGCGGCCCGTTGGATGATGTTAGCAAGGCCCTGGAGATGCTAGTGGATCCCCGCATGACGGGGTGGGTGAATGTGGGCGAGGCGCGTGACGGGGTGGGTGAACGCCTTGAAACGCCTCCAAGCGCGGTCATCAAGTTCGAGATCACGACCACGTTTGCGCTCAACAACATCGGGGTGTTGGAGATCGATTCGCGCTCCGGGAAGTACGTGCACACTGTGCCAAAGCTGGCGTACAGCGACATCATACGAGACATCAGGGGTGACGCTGACATACGAGTCATGCTGGGGAATGGGGAATGCGACCCCAAGGGGCTAGCCGTCATCAACTGTCTCGGGCAGTATGCAGACAAACACATCCGGGTCTACCTGGACCCAGAACACCTCCCGCAGACATTCAACATCACGTACACGTGCTACCTGTTGCGGGAAGACGTCCGCAAGTCTGTTCTAGCGGCGCCCGAAGTGTTCACCCGCACGCACATGTACAAGGACGGGGTGATTGTCTCCATTAATAGGCATGTTAAGGACGGGTGATTGTGAGATGAATTAATAAAGCTTTATTAACACAGAGAATGCGCCATCTGTCAAGATAGGTGAGAAGTTTTTCTGCTAGGATGTAAACTCTTCCGCTCAATCAATGTATAGTGCGCCGTCTCATTTTTGTGTGTACCACCCCAGCTGTCTCGGGAGTTCTTGCGCCATTTTGATGATGGCCTCCTGCGTATTCCTCCACCAGTCCTCCTTGCGCGCAATGGAATCAGGTGTCTCGGTGGTGGTGCCATCTGGCAGAACTTGGTAGGTCGAGAACATAGGTCGAGGCCTGGCCGCAACCCGCATGGTTCGGTTGAGGTCTGCCCTGTCTATAACGTCCAGCGCTCCCGGGATGGGCCACTGCGCCCTTTCTCGTCTCGCATCCGCCCGCCTTATCACGTCCAAGGCGCCAGATAAAGGCCATTTATGCGTGGACGCTTTGGTCTTGTGGGCACTACGCTTGCGGGAAGGCCTCTTTCGACCGTTCATGATCATCATCACTGATCAAAGATAAATCTCTTTGAATCGAGGAATGGATGACAATGAGACGCGTGTACTTGATCGCCACCTTGGCCGCAATGCTGTTCCTGAGCTTGTTGCTGGCGGGGTGGGAAAGTGAAAAGCCCGAGACACTTTTCGTGGCGCGCCCCCCGCCGTACGTGCAATCAAGACCGGAAGCGGCGGAGTCGCTGCTGGACACAGGCATGAACGCACCCCCTCCAGTCGAGCAAGCGCCCCCAGCGGGCGACGAGCAGGCGCTCCCGGTTGTTTCAAAACGGCAGCAGAGGACAGACAAGGCGATGGTGATAATATCGGACATCGTTCACCAGTCGTCAAACCCCCTCAACATGCTGGCGGACTCACTCACATTTATGGGGCGATCCAACAGGGCCAGCCGGGCAGTCGAGAGAGTCGCTGATAAGATGAACAAGTGGAGCTACAAGCACAGCCTGCATGGTCGGCACCATCATCCGATTGAAAAGGGACAAGAAGTTGAGCACAAAGTGCAAGTTCAAGAAGGCCTTCTCGTTCGGGAAGGCCAAGTGCGATTGACGGCTGGTCGTCTAGTCTTGGTGCTGGATGTGCCGTGTCCAGATGAATGTTTGCGCTTTTTGCTAGTGGCTTCTCTCTTTTTATTCGCGTGCCGAATAGCAGCGGCCGAACCGTCCACGTAGATCTCCGTCACCCACTTTCTAGGAAACAGCTTGTCGCCCCCGGACTTGCGCGCTATCATCGCATCCCAGCAGACCTCGCTTTTCAATGCCCTCCCTTCCGTGAAAGTCGGTACCCCCGCAATGATGTGACGCAGTCGGTGAGACTTTATGAGATAGTTTGTGCCAGGCGGAAGAAGAATCTCCGACTGCTCACCTCCCGCGATCGGCCACATGGCCAACGCCGGTGTACCAGGCATGACATGGATGACCTTGAGACAACAATCGCTGGCGGCCCCCCATCCGGCGCTCATGTACCTATTGAACAGGAAATTGATTGCGACCCCCGGGTTGACTGACACGGAGATCGGGAACGTGTTACTGTAAACGTCTCTGCGCCCCCTGATGGGCATGTAGTAGTCTTCTGTCACGCCCCTGTACACGATCATTTCCCTGTTCACCGCGGGCGCTTCCTGCAGAATCGTGAACATCTCCCGCGCGTACTCCTTGAGAACGTAGTCTTGAAGAAAGGTCAGATGCAGGTATTTGCACACCCACTTGGACAGTAGGAATATGATATCCATGAGGCGCTCGTCCAACCTCGCAATCATCGCGATCACTTCCTTCCACCCCGCCATCTTTAATAACTCTCCCTCCAGCCTGTCAGCCACAACCAAGGCGACGTTAGGGTCGTCCGATCGCCTCGATAGGTGTGTTATCAGAGCCGAACGCAACTCGGCGATATCCGCGCGCCGGCGACAGATCTTGTCCTGGTCGAGCTCGTGGAATGAAAAACCTTCCCCACCGCTTCTGGACAGCAACACGACACCTGGCCAGATTCCGGATTTGACCTCGTAAAAGGGGGTTGGGTATCCGTCCTCCTCGTCCTGTACTTCCACTTTTCTATCCGTCTCTACTGCGCCCCATCCTCTATTGTTCGTGTACTTGTATCCGTCGCGCGTGTAGTCATATAGAAGGATCAACTGTAAAGGGGACAGTTCTCTCATGTACTTCAGACAGTCGCGGTACCAATCCATATCGATGAGGTCGGAGATGGACCCTTTCACGTATCCGGGCATGGTCTGAAACACCGGGTCGAGGAGGTCGTGACGGAACGTTTTTATTTCCATGACGTCTGGCTCCCATTTGATGGGGTATGCGAGTTTGATGACCGATCTCTTATATATCAGTTCTCCTAGTCTGGGGAACTCCAGCGAAATCACGCCCGTCTCAAACACGGGCACGCGGTCGTATGGCGCGTCTTCTCGAGCCTCGCAGAACCGCTTGTGCGCTTGGTCAACGTACCTCAGCTCGCGTTCTTTCCTCAGTGCGTTAAACTTGTCTATCCACCGCTTCTTCAACTTTTCGGTTAGAGTCTTTTCCATCGCGTCGGTTCCTGATACATGTACGCTTTTTTTATCTAGTTTTCGTCGTATTTATGGTGCGGGTTGTGCGCGCGGACAAGCCCGCGCTTGGGGGG
The DNA here is from genome assembly GCA_009746045.1 of Mesostigma viride. Lineage (NCBI taxonomy): Eukaryota > Viridiplantae > Streptophyta > Mesostigmatophyceae > Mesostigmatales > Mesostigmataceae > Mesostigma > Mesostigma viride. The sequence goes on along the minus strand of RPFO01000041.1, from coordinate 8,566,019 downwards.
GTAATCGCGTAAACGATTGCGACTTTTGAGCGTTTTCCCACCTTGCGATGGGGGACGGCGCAGTCGGTATTGCGATCAAACTTGTGGAGGCCGCTGTATAGAGCCTCGTCCTCGTCCTCGTCTTCGTTCTCCTCTGCCGCAATGTGTCCGCTGTTGTCCAAAAATTGCTTTACCTGGATGGAGTCGTGATAGAAAAATGTACCGGGTGGCAGTAGAACTTCGAATTCGTTGTCTTCCTGGCCCGAAAACGCGAACAACGGAAGGCAGCGAGACCCGGGGGCGATGTGAAGGACGATAGCGCAACACCTCGCCGTCCTCTCCTGAGCGGGCTGCATGAAACGGGTCGCGTGTTTCGGGTCAAAGCTGCTGGAAATGAATACCGGGTTGCGGTAGTACCTCCGAACGGGTTGAGTAAGAAAATACTCCGTTTTCGTCCCTCGGTAGGTGGTCATCGGTTTTGTGGTCCGCGGGGAGTTCATAATGAGAGCCTTGAGCTCTTTCACGTATCTTGGCTGAATCACGTCCGCCACGTACTCGTCTGCCAAAAGGCCCGCGATATAATTGACGAGCAAGAACTCGATGTCGGCAGGAAGATTCTTGTAGTTCTCCAGCAGATCGATGCACACATCGACATCATGGCAGGACGAGAGATCCAAGTCCGCCGGCAAGGGGGGAATCCTAGTAGACATACGACGGTGGCGCAGGTAATATTTGACATTGTCCGAAAATACTTTATGCGCGCCTCTGCGGTTGATCAAGCCTTCGCGGTCCAGTCTCCGGAGGCCGCGCTCGCGAAATTCTCGTGCGAACTGGACCCACAGCGGATGATGGCGATTGGCGGGGTCAAGTAATCTGTTAGACTTGAAAAGTTGGCGATTGTACGCTATTACAGTCTCGCGGGGCGGTATCGCGTTCGAGTACTTGTCTCCTTCGTACGTGTACGACATGAGCATGTGCAAGTCCTCCATGGGAAGCTTGCTCAAGTACAAATTGCACTCCCGAAGCCACTTCCAGTCTATCATCTTCTCCGCGTCCCGCGAGATGTAACCGGGAAGTCCCTTTTCCCACGTGAGCAGCGAGCTTCCGTGAAAATCGAGCCTCAGATGGTGTACGCCAAACAGCCATCCCGGGGGTCTAACAAGGGCCTTCAATTTCTCTACACTCGTGTCATGCCCCCTCCAGTTGATGCGGGCGTATGGAATGTGTAGGACGGAGTTAAATTTTACGAACGGAGGGGGGTTCACGTTTTCATTGCGGCACCACGCCCTGTGGTCCTCGTTCGCGTACCTCTCTCGCAACTCCTTGCGGACCCGCTCGACGCGCGCCTTCAGGCGTTCTCTTATTGGCGCCGATACGCGCTCTTGTATGAAGCGAGCCTCTTCTTCCATTGGTATACACAATGCGCGTGAAAGTTTTTAAGTTCCTGAGCCCGGTTTTTTATTAGCAAGACTCGGCTAGTCTTCGTCGTATTTATGGTGCGGGTCGTGCGCGCGGACCAGCCCGCGCTTGGGGGGCGTCATCGCGTAAACGATTGCGATCTTTGCCTTATCCTTTGCCTCCAGACTGGGACCGGCGCAGTCAATCTCGCGACCGAACTCGTGGAGACCGGCTTGCAGTCTGTTGTTGCGTGCAAGTTGCTTGATCTGGATGGAGTCGTGATAGAAAAAGGTACCAGGTGGCAGTATAATCTCGGCTTCGTTGTTCTTGACGTTTGAAAATGAGAACAACGGAAGGCATCTAGACCCGGGGGTGATGTGAATGACCAGAGCGCAACACCTCGGCTTTTTAGTACCCGGTATTTTTTCTTCCATGAAACCGGCCGCGTGTCTTGGTCTCAGGCTGCTGGAAATAAACACGGGGTTGCGGTAGTACCTCCGAATGGGTTGAGTCAGAAAATACTCTGTTTTCGTCCCTCGGTAGGTGGTCATCTGCTTCGTCGTCCGCGGGGCGTTCATTACGAGCGCCGTGAGCTCTTTCTTGTATCTCGGCTGGATCACCTTTGAGACGTAGTCATCTAACAGGAAGCCGGCCAAATAGTTGACAAGCAAGAATTCGATGTCGGCAGGAAGCTTCTTGTAGTTATCTAGCAGATCAATGCACACGTCGATCTTATGGCAAGACGAGAGATCCAAGTCGGCCGGCAAAGGAGGAGACCGGAATTTTAGGTAACGCGTCACGTGATTCAGGAATTCTTCACTAGGGTAGGGGCAGTAAATTTTTTTTGCAAGTTTCAGGACGCCGTGCTCGCGAAATTCCCGGGCGAACTGGACCCACATCACATGATGAAAATAGCCAGGTTCCTTGATACCCCGATTGCGGTAATATCTGTAATGTAGATCTTCGATAGTGTCTTTGACTTGCTCGGGTGTCGCCCCTACCGCGTTTGCAAACGTGTCTCCTAACCACGTGTATGACAGGAGCATGTGCAAGTCCTCCCAGTGAAGCTTGCTCAAGTACAAATTGCACTCGTTGAGCCACTTCCAGTCTATCACACTGTCAGGGTCTTGTGAGATATAATCGGGAAGTTGCTTGGCCCATGGTTGCAGGGAGCTCCCGTTGAGTTCCAGCTTCAAGCTGTATTTGTCAAACACCCATTCTGGGGGGGTTAGGAGGTCCCTCATTTTCTCTGCCATTGCCTTATCATTGTTATCATAGTCCTGCACCCAGGTCAGGGGGTGGGCGTACGGGATTTGCACGACAGCGTTCCACTTAACAAACGGAGGGGGGGTCACCTTTTCCCCCATGCACCACGCCCTGTGGGTCTCGTTCGCGTACCTTTTTTCCACCTCCTTCCGAATTCGGTCTACGTGCGCCTTCAGGCGTTCTCTTATAGGCGCGGATATTTTTGACTGTATAAATAGAGCCTGCTCCGAGCCGGACTCCTCCAGTGGTCCCGAAAGGTCATCATCTTCTGTGAGGTCAATAATACGCCTTTTTTTCATCAAATGCCTATTCACACGTGCGAAAGTTTTTCACGCGTTTAATGTAGTGCGACATAATATGCGCGCCTACCTCATACTGATACTGACCCTCTTGATGTCCCTGAGCCTGTGGCTGGGCCTGAAAGAGAGCGCGGAACCCGACCCCCTTCTAACCGCGCGGCTCCCGGAGTACGAGGCGGTGCCGCTCTTCCGCTCGGAAGCGCTGGAGTCTATAGGTCTTGACACCGGTTTGAGCGCCCCTCCTCCAGAGCTCGTGCCGCTGGCGAGTGCCGCTGGCGAGGACAAGCGGCGGCGGCGGCGGCGGAGGGCGAAGGAGGTGCTGAAGACGGGGTTGGTGGAGGGGCAGAAGGCGGCCTACATTGCCGCCAACCCACTGTTGGGGGTTGCCGAGGGGGCCTCCCAGCTGCTGGGGAAGATGGGGCCGGGAGGGAAGAAGCTGGCCAAGGTGGTGGGCAAGCCGGTGGACTTCCTAGTCAAGCACAACCCGATCGGTGCATTTTTCGGCGCGATCTTCAACAAGAAACTGAGCGCGCGGTGCAAGGCCAAGAAGATCTTCTCGTTTGGTTTCTCCAAGTGCAAGAAGTAACTCGTCCCCGCCGTCCAGTGGTAGGTCCCCCCGTCCACACTCCCCCACAGACTGGGTAGTGTGAGCCCATCGCCACATCTCCGGCAGCCGCGACCCCTTGAGGTTGCAGAGTATGAGCAGGGCGTCCAGACTCATGCGTTCGTACCAGCGCACGCCTTCATCCATAGCCTCCTCCCCGCATTCTCGGCATGCGATGTGCGGCGGGAACACCTCGAGTCCCTTACCGGGCCCGGCCGCACCGCCACGACGGGGACAGGCGATACTCTCATGCCGACCCTCACGCACCGAGCGCGAGAAAAAGAAGACACGCCGAACGCTGAGAACAGGGTTACACCCAGCAGTGATATTGCTGAGTGCAGGGCAATCTGTGAAGGGCTGCATACTGCTCTTTACTTGAGGGAGCTCTTCTACCAGCTATGTCAAGTGGCTTCCTGTAGGTTGCAGCTGCACACACTGGTGAGGACTGACAGCATGGGCATGGTGCAATTTGTGCACAGGCAGCTGGCCAGAAGCAGGGACCTTGACTACTTGTTGCTCAAGGAGATGTCCTACCTAGCTCACATTGAACATGTGCCTGGTGTGGACAACCCTGCAGATGCCCTCACCAAGCTGGAGGAGAAGGCGGAGCGGCAGTACCCCCTGCTCCGTGGGCTCATGGACCCCTTACACGGGCGGCCATAGAGACCAGGCCTTGCTTCAGCTTGGGTGTCCCCAGTGGGTTGTTTGACCAAAGTACCAAGTGGTGACTGGTGCTTACTGGTTGACAACCGGTCCTTCAGGGTTAGTAGGTACACCCTCCTGGACAGGAGTTGGTGTGGAATGTCACTCCTACCAGCTGAGAATCATGCCTGGCCCTCCCCATGGGGTTCAGAAGAGTCGCCAGGACTTAAGTCGACGCCTTTGGCCTCAAACAGTTAGGCCATGCAAGGGCAACCCGAATGCTGGTTCTTACAGGTTGCTGTATATATGTTTTCTAGTGCTTGTTTCCAACCTGTTGCTAATAAAGAACCTGGTTGTGTGACCATGTGGAACATGGTTGCCAGGGAGCCACATTCTGGGTTATATATAATGCTTGAATACAACATAATCATGTGTCTCTCATGTTGTTCTCATGGGTGTACTGTTTCTCTTGTGTGAAGTTCCAGGTCACCTATAAACCTGGAGGTTGGGGTGGGGTTCAATTCCCCAGCAAAGCCACAGCCTGGCATGAGTGATTCCTGGGCTTAACACCCAGTGAAGACATGGGCTCCCCAATAAGGCAGTATTTGCATAGGTGCTACCTGAGTCTCTTTGAGCATAAAAGGGAAAGGCTGGCCAAGGCGGGCGCCATAAGAACGGGCGCCTGTGATAACTGTGAAAGATCAGGAACTCACAATAATACGTTCTTGGCATCCTTTAATCCCAGCCATTGGACTAGGTAATGTGCCTTGACTTTAATCTAGCACCAAGTTCCCAAGGAAAGGTTGGGAGCTGACCAAGGGGTCAGGGGATAACCTGGGGTGACCTCTGATTCACTGGCCAGTACACCTAGCCTGGTCCAAGGGCAGATATGTTGTTACCCAAAGGGGGCAGGAACCTGGGCCCTCAAAGGTCTGATCAACCTCAAGGGACCAAGCGGTCTGTGGCTGAGTGGGCACAAGCTAGGTTAGGCTTGTTTCAAGCTGGTCCAGCTCCAAAAGAAGAAAGGGTTGGAGTTAGCATTTTGGGCAACCAATATGCTAAGTGGATGCAGTTTGGAAAGACCTTTCCAACGCCGTGCTGACCGCCTGAAACAGACAAGGGACGAGAAAGATATGAGGTCCCGAAGTCCTAGCCATCCGTGGCCGACTAGGGTGCAGTCCTCTGGTATAGTGGACAGGACACGTGGCAGGCCGTGCCTGCACAGGCTTAGCCTGTCTATCACGTGACGTGATCCACGTAGACCAGGAGGAGCAGCAGCCTGTGACTAGTAGGGTACTGGAGCTGGCACAGGGCTGCAAGGATACTAGACCTTGCAGGCTTGTGACAGGTCCTGTACTTCCTAGGTTGCAGAGTCTAGGCAAATCCAGTACGTCCTGGTTCTGCACTGATGCCAGTGGACGTTGTGGATTTGCTTGCACGCCTGCACGTGCCTCGTCATGCCGATGGGAACGAGGAACAACGCAAAGGATATAGCTTGGTCATGGGGGATGACCAGCTATCTCGGAAAGCACGAACCGTGGGTGCCACCTTGGTCGTGGAAGTGCCCACTGTGGTCGTGGCCTGGTGAACAGATTTAAGGTTGCTGCCTTGCAACATTGGCTAAGTCGTGCTGTGAAAGACCAAGAGCTCACATACGTTGGGAGCTCTTTCTAACTCTCACGTGACTGGGACACAGTGTACTGAGGACGCAACGGTCCTGTGGCTAGTAGAAGCCAGTAGCCAGCCAGCAGGTCTGCAAGGATGTAAGTCCATGCAGGACTGTGGCAGGTCCTGTGCTGTCCTAGACACAGGATATAGCCAGAGATTCCTGTATGCTGCCTGCAACGAGGATGCAGGGCAGCGATACGAGGCTCTGGCAATGTAGCGTTGCCCAGCGTTGCTCATGACCGAGGAACAAGGATGGAACGAGGTGGCATATAGCTCGAGGCTCAACGAGGCAACGAGCGTCTTCACACACGAACCTTGGTCGTCACGACGAGTGGCGAGCCTATCGAGGGTCGCAGGCCTGGTGTGAGGATAAAGGTTGCTAGCCAGCAGCCTAGGGTCATTCCAGCCGGCAAGGACCAGGAGCTCACAAGCTCTGCTGACGAGTTGCTGCGCAAATCGTACTATTGCTTCCAAGCGCTTTCATGTCTGGTTCATCGTCAAGCAGCCACGGTGCTGGTGAGGCGAACGAGCAGAGAGACGCGCAAGCGTTTTTCCCGTTACCGTAACCAAGCAAACGCTCCAACATTCGTGCAAGCGGCCTACGTAGCGAGGCACTTGGCAGAAGAGGGGTGGGTGGCGGTGAGTGGGGGAGGCAACAGGCCAGCGGCGGCGGACCCGATTATACAACGGGCTCGCGTCGTGATTTCTCCGGGTGAGACAGGGCGAGTGGCGGTGGAGGAGTTGGTGCGCATTCGTGACGCGCTAGCTGAAACTGCTAATCGTGTGGAGGTCGCCTACCAGGGCGCCCATATCACGCTAGCCGGTCTCGACCTAGCCAGGGAGGCGCTTAGCCAGATCGTGGCCACAGCGCTCGGCAGCACCAGACTGTTCAACCACTGGGTGGCGACAGCAGTGCTAGGAGAGGGGGTACCAGACGCCGACATAATCCGGAACGCCCGAGCTCGCGAGGCGGTGAATCCTTGGAGCACGGCTCCACCATTGCTCAGACCATTGAGAATCTTGTTGCTGTCCTTTTGCAAGAGTCGAGAGGGTACGCAGACAGGTTCTTTATTACCACGCAGCCTTTCGGAGTGTACTCCAGGCTTGATACACCGAGGCCGGAAACCACCACTGCGTGGGGTCCGGAGGTGGAGATTGTCACGGGGGTCGAGAAGACGCCTGAAGACGTCCATTTTGAGTGGACTGACAAGCCAGAGGGCTCCGTCAAGCGCTCGGCCCAGCAGATAAACGAGGGCGACGGCACTACACAAACCTACGAGGAGAGGCAGAGAGCTGATCTGCATATCCCTCGTGAGGTGACTCACGAGTACGATCGTTACGGCCGAGGCGAGCAGAACGAGCTTGTCGGCGGCGGTAAGCGGTGGGTACGCGATCTTGCTTGGCATCGCAACCCAGGTGAGACACAACATCCAGTCGAACGCAAGGAAGACGGGCGACCTGTAACCTGCGTGCTGGGAGAGTTTAACCCAGACCTCCAGATTGTCGCAGCAGCAGCAGCCGCACCGGGTGCTGAGGGTGTTGAGCAGCGTCCAGACCGTGAGGAGGGGCAGGCGAGTGCAAGCCAGGAGGCGGCCTCGTCTGGAGTAAGTGCGTGAGCCTGAGTGGGTTCCAGCAGCCATATCTGCGTGCGTTGTCTGCAGTATTTTATAATGCTTCGTAACACGCGCGGGAGCGGCAGCGGGAGCGGGGCGGGAGCGGGGGATGGCGGTGGTGAGGCAAGGGCAGATACAGGAGGCCCCGCCAGCGTCGTGCCAGAGGGACAGGCAATCCCGACGGCAGAGGGCGCCAATGGCAGGAGGGCATCCAACCGGAAGAGGAAAGAGGTGGCACAAGGGGAGGAGCGTGCAAGGTGGCCCACCGACGGCGTGGTGCTGACGGGGGAGGGCCAGGATGATGCTGAACGTCAAGCACCTGGTAAGAGACCATGTGTGCCTGCGTCTGGTGTACCTGCAGCTAGTGTTCCTGCGCCATTAGCACCTGTAGGAGCTGCAGTTATTGGCAGTGACCCTCGTGCTTTGCCTGGGACTAGACCTCATATGAGTGCTGTGGCTGTGATGAATGGCCAGAAGCCTCTCAAGCCTCCTGTGGGACAGGAAGAGCTAGACAAGTGGTTGGAGGATATGGAGCTAGTTTCTTGCTCTGTAGATCCCACTGTCAACCTTGTGCAGGTATTCCACACATCCACGACTAATAGGGATTCCAGTGAGCGTGTGAGGGACAAGGCTAGGCAAGCTGTCAAGGACAAGCTGACTTGGTCTCAGTTCCTAGAGGGCCTACGTCAGGAGTTCTCTGATAAGGTACTCAACCTCACTAATCACTATAAGCTCAGCTATGATACCTTTGAGATCAAGGGCACGGTAGCTGAGGAGCTGCAGCGGCTCACACGCATCAGGGGGAAGGGGGCCAAGCATGGCTTCAATCTGACTGACAGAGCAGTGGCAGATTACTTCCTGGATCGCATGGGGCTGAGTGTGGATGGGAGAAATGCAGCTAGGATGTTTGCTGATCAGACAGATGGGACGTGGACAGCCTTGCAAAGGGTTATTTTCAACATCCGTCCATCTGACAATGCTGCTTGCAAGGCAATCCAGGTGACTGGTGCCCCTTCAGCCTCCGCTCATCAGGTCCATGGAGATGCCCCTGGGCAGGGTGCTCAGGGAGATCCCAGACCTAGTAGGCGTCAGAGGGCTAACAGGCGCAGGCAGAATGGAAACCAGGGTGGCAAGGGCCAGCAGCAGGGATCCAAAGGCAAGGGTCAGCAGCAGGCTGGTGGTCACCAGGGTGGTCAGCAGAACAAGGGTGGCCAAGGGCAAGGCAAGAGCCAGGGCCAGGGCACCCAGGCCAGTCAGAGCAGCCAGAACCAGGGTGGCCTGAAGAAGGCTGCTGCTGGGAAGGATGACAAGTGCTTTGGATGTGGCAGGACGGGTCATTGGCGACGTGACTGCCCAGACCAGGCCAAGTCTGCTGGAGTAGGCTCTGGCCAGGGGGGTAAGCCATGACTTGATGTGTTGTCCCCTGTAAATAGTCAATCACCCCTAGTGGGACGAACAGTTGTACAGAGTAATGGGGGTGTCCCTCTTGTGCAGCAGCAAGGGGTTGGGAATGATGAGGTGCTTCCACTCAATGATTGCAATAACGCTGCTGCAGCAGTGGAATTCCCTGTGCCTGTGGCAGGTGCAGGGTCTCCAGTTGTTGGGGTTGACTCTGGGAGTCAAGCCGCCAAACTGGAAGGACCTGCAGCTTCTGTGGGAACCGGGGCTGGCTCTGGGAGCCGAGCTACCTTGGAGGAGGTCCCTGGAGCAAGAGAACAGCAGGTGGGTCGTGCTATCCCAAGCACACAGTCTTTGTCACGTTCCTCTCTGTGCAGCCAGGCTGACAGGGGGTTGAGCTATGCTCAGGCTGGAAACACTCTACACCATACGTGGTGGCAGCCTGCCTGAAGAAGGCAGAGAGGGTGTTCTCCAGGTTGAGGCGTAAGGACAAGGGTTGGAAAATGCTGAGGCCCCAGGTGGGACTGAGGGTCAGGATGTGGAAGGAACCGTCATTACCAGGCAAGCGTGGCAAGTGGCAAGATGGGCAGGTAACCCATGTTGAAGAGGCTAACCATTATTGTCTGGTGGCTTTGGAGAGTAATCCCAAGCACGTGTACAGGCTATCCTGGGCTCACGTCAAGGAGAGAAGGCCAACTGCAATCTGGCCTGAAGACGGCCCTGATCCTCCCTTGGAGGGAGATGAGCAGGATGAGAGCCAGGCAGTAGATGCTAACCCGCCATGCTTGGATTATGGTCTGTCCTGGATGGATGAGGGTGAGCAGGAGTCTGCTGAGACGTCTGTCACAAGGCCACAGGTGGCCAGGGCTGCACCACAGTCCAGGGGGCTGCTGATGGCGGACATCATTCGAGCTCTGCAGAACAGCAAGCGTGATCCCAAGGTATCTAAGCTCACGGGATGGGGGTCATGTGGGGCACCAGCACTAGAGGTGGATACCAACTCACAGGTGTCCATTCTAAGGGTAGAGGATGCTGCAGGCTTGCAGTGGTCATCCCCTAGCTGCCTAGCTTTGTCTGATTTCTCTGGGAATGTGTCCATGAAGATCTTGGGAGAAGTGAGTGTGCCTATCCTGGGGTTGCCCACCACGTTCAGTGTGGTTGAAGGGTATCAGGGGCCTGCCATTCTAGGTCAGAACTTCTTGTGCTTGCCAGGGGTGAGGATATCCTCTGCTGAGGAGCTAGCATTAGAGGGGCAGGGCCGCCTTCCCTTGCAGAGATATCGCTACTCCCAGGGTCTTAGTGTGGCTGTAAGGGCTGTGAGGGGTCTAGAGGCAGAGGGTCCTGATTCAAAGGAGCCCATTGCTGGGGACCTGCTGATCCTCCCTACTACGTTTGACCCACGTGAGTTGGGTGTGCAGAGGTACCAGATCCCAGGAACGAGTCCTGTACCTTGGCGCAAGCTAGTGGAGATGATGCAAAGCCCCAAGATGGCTAAGGCATGGACTCTTGGCTTTGTTGCTTCTGGGCATGATGTTGGAAAAGGTAGAGGAAACTAATGGGTTTTACACAATGCCTTGTGCTTGGCCTTGCTACCCACACACCTTGCAGGTGCTGAAAGAAAGAGAGGTTGAAGACAATTTACGTGGAAGAATAAATGGCTTTATTAGAATATAATAGTTGGAGAAGAGCTTGAATGGAGGTTGAATGGAGGTACCTGCCCTTAGGGGGCAGTTTCCTTTTATACCTTTTAGGCTAGGAAGGATGACATCAGCAATGACATCATCACAGAAGCTTGTAGAAACATCCTAGCATATTCCTAGCATATTCCCAGCATATTCTCAGTATATTCCAGGAATATTCCTGGCATATTCTTAGAACATTCCTAGAACGTTCTAGACATGATCCAATGAGCTGGCATAATAGCTAGATGCCAAGTGTCTACATAATAATGTGCCACATAACATGATTAATAAAGTGACACATCTCTTCTCCTTGGAGTGACAAGTGTCATACAATGAGTCTACCCACTTGTCATCATGTAAGTCATAACATGTGTCATCATGAGCTTCCAACATTTGTCAGCTCATGGACCAAACACTTGTTCAATAGGCCATAGCACCACTTGTCAATCAAATACGTGATGCTACTAGGCTGACTCAGGGTACAAGTCATCCATGTCCAAGAATAGGACTATGGCACATGAATATTGATCAGCTCATTGAGCCCAATCCATCTAGCTCATCATAGCTATCGAATTCCCAGTCCATAAGTAATAAATCCAACAAGAAATAAATCAGGCTGGGATATATTGTGGCCAGGTGGATATAATATCCCTAACACCCCCCTTAGCCACATGGGCACAATGCAAAAGATGTCTGGGTAGGTGGAATCTCAACACCCCCCTTAACCACATGCTCGTAGCATGCAGTCCAGTTGCTAGCATGGTGCAACTGAAAATGAAGATGCCGTCCTCGTGAAATACTTGAAGCTCCAACATGCGGTCATGAGCCGCACTACCGCCACTGATCCGTCCCCCCCGGCAACGCGAATGAGTGTCCTGCCATAGCAGCAACGCACTAGCTGCCCATCAATCCTGGATGGCTGATACCCAACCCTTAGTTGGAAAAAGTGCTCTAGATGCGACATTCCCCCCTCACTCAAAGCGGCTGCCCATGGACACAATAGGGGCACACAGTCCCACACATATAATACGGCAACACATGCCAACAAAGAAAGTCCCTATGAGCTAACCCAAACGGTATAGAGGTAGGGCAACGGCAACAATACGTGCTGTACACACACGGAGCAACATAACATACGCCATCTCACACAATAAATGACACCAACATCACGTTTTACGCCAAATAAACGGGGTGAGCAAACAAACATATTGGCAACAAATGCCACACAAACAAGGTACAATACAACCTTCAACACAAAACACAGTGGCCATAACAGATAAACACGCTTCATAGCAAAGAAAACAGGACGTGCAAGACATTACCGCCACAAAGGCGAACACAGGTAACGATTACTTCGTCACGATTCACAAATCAGTGCCCGAGAGTAAACATAACGTCCGACATTACAGGCTATGCCGAAATGCACAGCCAAATTCGACACAAAGGACGTAAGCATTTGCATACAAGCAATGCTCTCAGCACAAAACAAAATAACACACGCGTCACAGGCACTTTAACTTACGAAAACAAGTCGTAGACGACGATATAACGGCGCTTCACTACGCCGCAGACTAGTGCCACAAATAGCGTGCAAAAACTCTGGATACACACTCCAGGTACGTAGAAAACGTCTCGTGGGAACAATACCAAAATGTGTGGGCCATTGCCACTGAACGCATGGCAAAATAAACACATAATTGCTGGAAGAACACAAAGAAAGAACCAGAAAACGCAGGCTTACGGCGCCTCACAAGTTCCAGCAAACACGACACAAAAGTCGACATACAAGTTAATTTCCCACAGACAAAACATTAGGGCAACCTTGAGAAGTGGGGTCTGTGCATCCTGGGCGACAATTTCCAAGGGTCGTTGCAGCTAGCGCAATTGCAAATGCCATGGCCTGGCCGAACACCGTAAACTGACCGACGTGATACCTTGGCAGCATTTCGCACCTTAGTTGACCGTTGGTGCTTGACAACACTTTGGCTGACAGGTCGCTGTCCACGTCGTTGTCGGCTCGCTCGAGGCCTCGCGCCAGCACCGGACTTGGCAGTCCAGGACTTGGAAAAATTTTGCAGCTTGGTCGATTTCGCCCTCGCGTCACGAATTTGTTCCCCCTCAGTTAGGCTGGCAGCGTTCGAGCGCCGCGCCTTTGGTCTGGTCGCCGGACTTTGGTTACTAGCACCAGTATCACCTGGTATGCTGGCGGCGACAACGCGCTCCGCCTGCACTGGGCTGTTCTGGACCGCAGTTTCTGGAAGTACTTCAGCGTCTGACACCGACTTCTCCGTTGCGCTGGAAACTTCTCGAATTGGCGTGAACTCCCACTGGGCCGGCGCAGAGTATATAAAGCCACGCAGTGTGCGAGTAATGCCCAGTAGGCCGCCCCCGATCCCGCATACACGGGCAAGCATGGCCAGTATGACCGTTAGGCCCACGGCCAGCCACTCCGCCGCGTGTCCCGAGGCACGTGAGATGCTGCGCTCGCTGCTCGCCATTTTCTGCCCTTGACAGGCAGCGTCGACGTCCTTGAAGCTCGTCGCCGAAGATTTCAGCTCTGGGATGGCGTCCATCGCTGCGTCCGCACCGCGCGCGGGCAAAAAGTAGGCATTGTTCCTCGTCACGATGCTGCAGGGCCTGCTGTCCAGCACAGCAACCCGCCTGGCGAGGTCGACGTTGTGGCCATCCTTGACGAGCTGGCCGACAGATAAAAGTCGGGTGCTCAGCTTTGGAACGAGCAGCGCGTTTTGGAGGTGCACGTCTGCCTCCTGGCCCGGCAGCTTCAGCTTGACAGTCCCGATGGCTGTCGCCTTCAGTTTGCCGCCTGAGCCGGCGATTTCCCTGTTGTGAGGGTGCAGGCACACGAAATCCGACGGGCATGGCGTCATGTGACAGCTCGCTGCAGAATCCAGCACCCAGCTGGTCGGCGCCTTCTTTTCATATTGCGTGAGTGCAGCAGTGTCCGACGGCGATGGCGACTCGGCGATGGTGGCGAAGACGAAGCCGGACGGCAGCTCTGCAGCCTCCTGGGTGATGTGCGCCTCGCTGGCACCTGGTGAGTGCCCCTTTCTCGCCGCTGATGTCGCGTGGTTCCGTCGCGTCGCCTGGTTCTTGCGTTCTTGCTTCAGCTCCGGATGCTTCTCCCAGCACTGGGCCTCCACGTGCCCAAGCTTCTTGCAGTGATAGCACCGCTTTCCTCCACCTTTCTTGGCAGTAGTGTGGAAAGCCTGGCCGTCCGATGAGCTCTCCTTCTTTGCTTCAGCAGAACGCCCTCCCATCAGCATGTCCTCCGCTTCCAGCAGCGCAGCCTTGACCTGGAGCAAGTTCACACCTCACTTGAAATGCACCGATTCAGCGCAGGGCGACACCCTGGCAGTGATATTGCTGAGTGCAGGGCAAGTCTGTGGGGCTGCATACTGCTCTTTACTTGAGGGAGCTCTTCTACCAGCTATGCAGTGGCTTCCTGTAGGTTGCACTGCACACACTGGTGAGGACTGACAGCATGGGCATGGTGCAATTTGTGCAGCTGGCAGCTGGCCAGAAGCAGGGACCTTGACTTTTGTTGCTCAAGGAGATGTCCTACCTAGCTCACATTGAACTTGTGCCTGGTGTGGACAACCCTGCAGATGCCCTCACCAAGCTGGAGGAGAAGCAGCGGCAGTACCCCCTGCTCCGTGGGCTCATGGACCCCTTACACGGGCGGCCATAGTGACCAGGCCTTGCTTCCTTGGGTGTCCCCGTGGGTTGTTTGACCAAAGTACCAAGTGGTGTCTGGTGCTTACTGGTTGTACAACCGGTCCTTCAGGGTTCAGGTACACCCTCCTGGACAGGAGTTGGTGTGGAATGTCACTCCTACCAGCTGAGAATCATGCCTGGCCCTCCCCATGGGGTTCAGAAGAGTCGCCAGGACTTAAGTCGACGCCTTTGGCCTCAAACAGTTAGGCCATGCAAGGGCAACCCGAATGCTGGTTCTTACAGGTTGCTGTATATATGTTTTCTAGTGCTTGTTTCCAACCTGTTGCTAATAAAGAACCTGGTTGTGTGACCATGTGGAACATGGTTGCCAGGGAGCCACATTCTGGGTTATATATAATGCTTGAATACAACATAATCATGTGTCTCTCATGTTGTTCTCATGGGTGTACTGTTTCTCTTGTGTGAAGTTCCAGGTCACCTATAAACCTGGAGGTTGGGGTGGGGTTCAATTCCCCAGCAAAGCCACAGCCTGGCATGAGTGATTCCTGGGCTTAACACCCAGTGAAGACATGGGCTCCCCAATAAGGCAGTATTTGCATAGGTGCTACCTGAGTCTCTTTGAGCATAAAAGGGAAAGGCTGGCCAAGGCGGGCGCCATAAGAACGGGCGCCTGTGATAACTGTGAAAGATCAGGAACTCACAATAATACGTTCTTGGCATCCTTTAATCCCAGCCATTGGACTAGGTAATGTGCCTTGACTTTAATCTAGCACCAAGTTCCCAAGGAAAGGTTGGGAGCTGACCAAGGGGTCAGGGGATAACCTGGGGTGACCTCTGATTCACTGGCCAGTACACCTAGCCTGGTCCAAGGGCAGATATGTTGTTACCCAAAGGGGGCAGGAACCTGGGCCCTCAAAGGTCTGATCAACCTCAAGGGACCAAGCGGTCTGTGGCTGAGTGGGCACAAGCTAGGTTAGGCTTGTTTCAAGCTGGTCCAGCTCCAAAAGAAGAAAGGGTTGGAGTTAGCATTTTGGGCAACCAATATGCTAAGTGGATGCAGTTTGGAAAGACCTTTCCAACGCCGTGCTGACCGCCTGAAACAGACAAGGGACGAGAAAGATATGAGGTCCCGAAGTCCTAGCCATCCGTGGCCGACTAGGGTGCAGTCCTCTGGTATAGTGGACAGGACACGTGGCAGGCCGTGCCTGCACAGGCTTAGCCTGTCTATCACGTGACGTGATCCACGTAGACCAGGAGGAGCAGCAGCCTGTGACTAGTAGGGTACTGGAGCTGGCACAGGGCTGCAAGGATACTAGACCTTGCAGGCTTGTGACAGGTCCTGTACTTCCTAGGTTGCAGAGTCTAGGCAAATCCAGTACGTCCTGGTTCTGCACTGATGCCAGTGGACGTTGTGGATTTGCTTGCACGCCTGCACGTGCCTCGTCATGCCGATGGGAACGAGGAACAACGCAAAGGATATAGCTTGGTCATGGGGGATGACCAGCTATCTCGGAAAGCACGAACCGTGGGTGCCACCTTGGTCGTGGAAGTGCCCACTGTGGTCGTGGCCTGGTGAACAGATTTAAGGTTGCTGCCTTGCAACATTGGCTAAGTCGTGCTGTGAAAGACCAAGAGCTCACATACGTTGGGAGCTCTTTCTAACTCTCACGTGACTGGGACACAGTGTACTGAGGACGCAACGGTCCTGTGGCTAGTAGAAGCCAGTAGCCAGCCAGCAGGTCTGCAAGGATGTAAGTCCATGCAGGACTGTGGCAGGTCCTGTGCTGTCCTAGACACAGGATATAGCCAGAGATTCCTGTATGCTGCCTGCAACGAGGATGCAGGGCAGCGATACGAGGCTCTGGCAATGTAGCGTTGCCCAGCGTTGCTCATGACCGAGGAACAAGGATGGAACGAGGTGGCATATAGCTCGAGGCTCAACGAGGCAACGAGCGTCTTCACACACGAACCTTGGTCGTCACGACGAGTGGCGAGCCTATCGAGGGTCGCAGGCCTGGTGTGAGGATAAAGGTTGCTAGCCAGCAGCCTAGGGTCATTCCAGCCGGCAAGGACCAGGAGCTCACAAGCTCTGCTGACGAGTTGCTGCGCAAATCGTACTATTGCTTCCAAGCGCTTTCATGTCTGGTTCATCGTCAAGCAGCCACGGTGCTGGTGAGGCGAACGAGCAGAGAGACGCGCAAGCGTTTTTCCCGTTACCGTAACCAAGCAAACGCTCCAACATTCGTGCAAGCGGCCTACGTAGCGAGGCACTTGGCAGAAGAGGGGTGGGTGGCGGTGAGTGGGGGAGGCAACAGGCCAGCGGCGGCGGACCCGATTATACAACGGGCTCGCGTCGTGATTTCTCCGGGTGAGACAGGGCGAGTGGCGGTGGAGGAGTTGGTGCGCATTCGTGACGCGCTAGCTGAAACTGCTAATCGTGTGGAGGTCGCCTACCAGGGCGCCCATATCACGCTAGCCGGTCTCGACCTAGCCAGGGAGGCGCTTAGCCAGATCGTGGCCACAGCGCTCGGCAGCACCAGACTGTTCAACCACTGGGTGGCGACAGCAGTGCTAGGAGAGGGGGTACCAGACGCCGACATAATCCGGAACGCCCGAGCTCGCGAGGCGGTGAATCCTTGGAGCACGGCTCCACCATTGCTCAGACCATTGAGAATCTTGTTGCTGTCCTTTTGCAAGAGTCGAGAGGGTACGCAGACAGGTTCTTTATTACCACGCAGCCTTTCGGAGTGTACTCCAGGCTTGATACACCGAGGCCGGAAACCACCACTGCGTGGGGTCCGGAGGTGGAGATTGTCACGGGGGTCGAGAAGACGCCTGAAGACGTCCATTTTGAGTGGACTGACAAGCCAGAGGGCTCCGTCAAGCGCTCGGCCCAGCAGATAAACGAGGGCGACGGCACTACACAAACCTACGAGGAGAGGCAGAGAGCTGATCTGCATATCCCTCGTGAGGTGACTCACGAGTACGATCGTTACGGCCGAGGCGAGCAGAACGAGCTTGTCGGCGGCGGTAAGCGGTGGGTACGCGATCTTGCTTGGCATCGCAACCCAGGTGAGACACAACATCCAGTCGAACGCAAGGAAGACGGGCGACCTGTAACCTGCGTGCTGGGAGAGTTTAACCCAGACCTCCAGATTGTCGCAGCAGCAGCAGCCGCACCGGGTGCTGAGGGTGTTGAGCAGCGTCCAGACCGTGAGGAGGGGCAGGCGAGTGCAAGCCAGGAGGCGGCCTCGTCTGGAGTAAGTGCGTGAGCCTGAGTGGGTTCCAGCAGCCATATCTGCGTGCGTTGTCTGCAGTATTTTATAATGCTTCGTAACACGCGCGGGAGCGGCAGCGGGAGCGGGGCGGGAGCGGGGGATGGCGGTGGTGAGGCAAGGGCAGATACAGGAGGCCCCGCCAGCGTCGTGCCAGAGGGACAGGCAATCCCGACGGCAGAGGGCGCCAATGGCAGGAGGGCATCCAACCGGAAGAGGAAAGAGGTGGCACAAGGGGAGGAGCGTGCAAGGTGGCCCACCGACGGCGTGGTGCTGACGGGGGAGGGCCAGGATGATGCTGAACGTCAAGCACCTGGTAAGAGACCATGTGTGCCTGCGTCTGGTGTACCTGCAGCTAGTGTTCCTGCGCCATTAGCACCTGTAGGAGCTGCAGTTATTGGCAGTGACCCTCGTGCTTTGCCTGGGACTAGACCTCATATGAGTGCTGTGGCTGTGATGAATGGCCAGAAGCCTCTCAAGCCTCCTGTGGGACAGGAAGAGCTAGACAAGTGGTTGGAGGATATGGAGCTAGTTTCTTGCTCTGTAGATCCCACTGTCAACCTTGTGCAGGTATTCCACACATCCACGACTAATAGGGATTCCAGTGAGCGTGTGAGGGACAAGGCTAGGCAAGCTGTCAAGGACAAGCTGACTTGGTCTCAGTTCCTAGAGGGCCTACGTCAGGAGTTCTCTGATAAGGTACTCAACCTCACTAATCACTATAAGCTCAGCTATGATACCTTTGAGATCAAGGGCACGGTAGCTGAGGAGCTGCAGCGGCTCACACGCATCAGGGGGAAGGGGGCCAAGCATGGCTTCAATCTGACTGACAGAGCAGTGGCAGATTACTTCCTGGATCGCATGGGGCTGAGTGTGGATGGGAGAAATGCAGCTAGGATGTTTGCTGATCAGACAGATGGGACGTGGACAGCCTTGCAAAGGGTTATTTTCAACATCCGTCCATCTGACAATGCTGCTTGCAAGGCAATCCAGGTGACTGGTGCCCCTTCAGCCTCCGCTCATCAGGTCCATGGAGATGCCCCTGGGCAGGGTGCTCAGGGAGATCCCAGACCTAGTAGGCGTCAGAGGGCTAACAGGCGCAGGCAGAATGGAAACCAGGGTGGCAAGGGCCAGCAGCAGGGATCCAAAGGCAAGGGTCAGCAGCAGGCTGGTGGTCACCAGGGTGGTCAGCAGAACAAGGGTGGCCAAGGGCAAGGCAAGAGCCAGGGCCAGGGCACCCAGGCCAGTCAGAGCAGCCAGAACCAGGGTGGCCTGAAGAAGGCTGCTGCTGGGAAGGATGACAAGTGCTTTGGATGTGGCAGGACGGGTCATTGGCGACGTGACTGCCCAGACCAGGCCAAGTCTGCTGGAGTAGGCTCTGGCCAGGGGGGTAAGCCATGACTTGATGTGTTGTCCCCTGTAAATAGTCAATCACCCCTAGTGGGACGAACAGTTGTACAGAGTAATGGGGGTGTCCCTCTTGTGCAGCAGCAAGGGGTTGGGAATGATGAGGTGCTTCCACTCAATGATTGCAATAACGCTGCTGCAGCAGTGGAATTCCCTGTGCCTGTGGCAGGTGCAGGGTCTCCAGTTGTTGGGGTTGACTCTGGGAGTCAAGCCGCCAAACTGGAAGGACCTGCAGCTTCTGTGGGAACCGGGGCTGGCTCTGGGAGCCGAGCTACCTTGGAGGAGGTCCCTGGAGCAAGAGAACAGCAGGTGGGTCGTGCTATCCCAAGCACACAGTCTTTGTCACGTTCCTCTCTGTGCAGCCAGGCTGACAGGGGGTTGAGCTATGCTCAGGCTGGAAACACTCTACACCATACGTGGTGGCAGCCTGCCTGAAGAAGGCAGAGAGGGTGTTCTCCAGGTTGAGGCGTAAGGACAAGGGTTGGAAAATGCTGAGGCCCCAGGTGGGACTGAGGGTCAGGATGTGGAAGGAACCGTCATTACCAGGCAAGCGTGGCAAGTGGCAAGATGGGCAGGTAACCCATGTTGAAGAGGCTAACCATTATTGTCTGGTGGCTTTGGAGAGTAATCCCAAGCACGTGTACAGGCTATCCTGGGCTCACGTCAAGGAGAGAAGGCCAACTGCAATCTGGCCTGAAGACGGCCCTGATCCTCCCTTGGAGGGAGATGAGCAGGATGAGAGCCAGGCAGTAGATGCTAACCCGCCATGCTTGGATTATGGTCTGTCCTGGATGGATGAGGGTGAGCAGGAGTCTGCTGAGACGTCTGTCACAAGGCCACAGGTGGCCAGGGCTGCACCACAGTCCAGGGGGCTGCTGATGGCGGACATCATTCGAGCTCTGCAGAACAGCAAGCGTGATCCCAAGGTATCTAAGCTCACGGGATGGGGGTCATGTGGGGCACCAGCACTAGAGGTGGATACCAACTCACAGGTGTCCATTCTAAGGGTAGAGGATGCTGCAGGCTTGCAGTGGTCATCCCCTAGCTGCCTAGCTTTGTCTGATTTCTCTGGGAATGTGTCCATGAAGATCTTGGGAGAAGTGAGTGTGCCTATCCTGGGGTTGCCCACCACGTTCAGTGTGGTTGAAGGGTATCAGGGGCCTGCCATTCTAGGTCAGAACTTCTTGTGCTTGCCAGGGGTGAGGATATCCTCTGCTGAGGAGCTAGCATTAGAGGGGCAGGGCCGCCTTCCCTTGCAGAGATATCGCTACTCCCAGGGTCTTAGTGTGGCTGTAAGGGCTGTGAGGGGTCTAGAGGCAGAGGGTCCTGATTCAAAGGAGCCCATTGCTGGGGACCTGCTGATCCTCCCTACTACGTTTGACCCACGTGAGTTGGGTGTGCAGAGGTACCAGATCCCAGGAACGAGTCCTGTACCTTGGCGCAAGCTAGTGGAGATGATGCAAAGCCCCAAGATGGCTAAGGCATGGACTCTTGGCTTTGTTGCTTCTGGGCATGATGTTGGAAAAGGTAGAGGAAACTAATGGGTTTTACACAATGCCTTGTGCTTGGCCTTGCTACCCACACACCTTGCAGGTGCTGAAAGAAAGAGAGGTTGAAGACAATTTACGTGGAAGAATAAATGGCTTTATTAGAATATAATAGTTGGAGAAGAGCTTGAATGGAGGTTGAATGGAGGTACCTGCCCTTAGGGGGCAGTTTCCTTTTATACCTTTTAGGCTAGGAAGGATGACATCAGCAATGACATCATCACAGAAGCTTGTAGAAACATCCTAGCATATTCCTAGCATATTCCCAGCATATTCTCAGTATATTCCAGGAATATTCCTGGCATATTCTTAGAACATTCCTAGAACGTTCTAGACATGATCCAATGAGCTGGCATAATAGCTAGATGCCAAGTGTCTACATAATAATGTGCCACATAACATGATTAATAAAGTGACACATCTCTTCTCCTTGGAGTGACAAGTGTCATACAATGAGTCTACCCACTTGTCATCATGTAAGTCATAACATGTGTCATCATGAGCTTCCAACATTTGTCAGCTCATGGACCAAACACTTGTTCAATAGGCCATAGCACCACTTGTCAATCAAATACGTGATGCTACTAGGCTGACTCAGGGTACAAGTCATCCATGTCCAAGAATAGGACTATGGCACATGAATATTGATCAGCTCATTGAGCCCAATCCATCTAGCTCATCATAGCTATCGAATTCCCAGTCCATAAGTAATAAATCCAACAAGAAATAAATCAGGCTGGGATATATTGTGGCCAGGTGGATATAATATCCCTAACACCCCCCTTAGCCACATGGGCACAATGCAAAAGATGTCTGGGTAGGTGGAATCTCAACACCCCCCTTAACCACATGCTCGTAGCATGCAGTCCAGTTGCTAGCATGGTGCAACTGAAAATGAAGATGCCGTCCTCGTGAAATACTTGAAGCTCCAACATGCGGTCATGAGCCGCACTACCGCCACTGATCCGTCCCCCCCGGCAACGCGAATGAGTGTCCTGCCATAGCAGCAACGCACTAGCTGCCCATCAATCCTGGATGGCTGATACCCAACCCTTAGTTGGAAAAAGTGCTCTAGATGCGACATTCCCCCCTCACTCAAAGCGGCTGCCCATGGACACAATAGGGGCACACAGTCCCACACATATAATACGGCAACACATGCCAACAAAGAAAGTCCCTATGAGCTAACCCAAACGGTATAGAGGTAGGGCAACGGCAACAATACGTGCTGTACACACACGGAGCAACATAACATACGCCATCTCACACAATAAATGACACCAACATCACGTTTTACGCCAAATAAACGGGGTGAGCAAACAAACATATTGGCAACAAATGCCACACAAACAAGGTACAATACAACCTTCAACACAAAACACAGTGGCCATAACAGATAAACACGCTTCATAGCAAAGAAAACAGGACGTGCAAGACATTACCGCCACAAAGGCGAACACAGGTAACGATTACTTCGTCACGATTCACAAATCAGTGCCCGAGAGTAAACATAACGTCCGACATTACAGGCTATGCCGAAATGCACAGCCAAATTCGACACAAAGGACGTAAGCATTTGCATACAAGCAATGCTCTCAGCACAAAACAAAATAACACACGCGTCACAGGCACTTTAACTTACGAAAACAAGTCGTAGACGACGATATAACGGCGCTTCACTACGCCGCAGACTAGTGCCACAAATAGCGTGCAAAAACTCTGGATACACACTCCAGGTACGTAGAAAACGTCTCGTGGGAACAATACCAAAATGTGTGGGCCATTGCCACTGAACGCATGGCAAAATAAACACATAATTGCTGGAAGAACACAAAGAAAGAACCAGAAAACGCAGGCTTACGGCGCCTCACAAGTTCCAGCAAACACGACACAAAAGTCGACATACAAGTTAATTTCCCACAGACAAAACATTAGGGCAACCTTGAGAAGTGGGGTCTGTGCATCCTGGGCGACAATTTCCAAGGGTCGTTGCAGCTAGCGCAATTGCAAATGCCATGGCCTGGCCGAACACCGTAAACTGACCGACGTGATACCTTGGCAGCATTTCGCACCTTAGTTGACCGTTGGTGCTTGACAACACTTTGGCTGACAGGTCGCTGTCCACGTCGTTGTCGGCTCGCTCGAGGCCTCGCGCCAGCACCGGACTTGGCAGTCCAGGACTTGGAAAAATTTTGCAGCTTGGTCGATTTCGCCCTCGCGTCACGAATTTGTTCCCCCTCAGTTAGGCTGGCAGCGTTCGAGCGCCGCGCCTTTGGTCTGGTCGCCGGACTTTGGTTACTAGCACCAGTATCACCTGGTATGCTGGCGGCGACAACGCGCTCCGCCTGCACTGGGCTGTTCTGGACCGCAGTTTCTGGAAGTACTTCAGCGTCTGACACCGACTTCTCCGTTGCGCTGGAAACTTCTCGAATTGGCGTGAACTCCCACTGGGCCGGCGCAGAGTATATAAAGCCACGCAGTGTGCGAGTAATGCCCAGTAGGCCGCCCCCGATCCCGCATACACGGGCAAGCATGGCCAGTATGACCGTTAGGCCCACGGCCAGCCACTCCGCCGCGTGTCCCGAGGCACGTGAGATGCTGCGCTCGCTGCTCGCCATTTTCTGCCCTTGACAGGCAGCGTCGACGTCCTTGAAGCTCGTCGCCGAAGATTTCAGCTCTGGGATGGCGTCCATCGCTGCGTCCGCACCGCGCGCGGGCAAAAAGTAGGCATTGTTCCTCGTCACGATGCTGCAGGGCCTGCTGTCCAGCACAGCAACCCGCCTGGCGAGGTCGACGTTGTGGCCATCCTTGACGAGCTGGCCGACAGATAAAAGTCGGGTGCTCAGCTTTGGAACGAGCAGCGCGTTTTGGAGGTGCACGTCTGCCTCCTGGCCCGGCAGCTTCAGCTTGACAGTCCCGATGGCTGTCGCCTTCAGTTTGCCGCCTGAGCCGGCGATTTCCCTGTTGTGAGGGTGCAGGCACACGAAATCCGACGGGCATGGCGTCATGTGACAGCTCGCTGCAGAATCCAGCACCCAGCTGGTCGGCGCCTTCTTTTCATATTGCGTGAGTGCAGCAGTGTCCGACGGCGATGGCGACTCGGCGATGGTGGCGAAGACGAAGCCGGACGGCAGCTCTGCAGCCTCCTGGGTGATGTGCGCCTCGCTGGCACCTGGTGAGTGCCCCTTTCTCGCCGCTGATGTCGCGTGGTTCCGTCGCGTCGCCTGGTTCTTGCGTTCTTGCTTCAGCTCCGGATGCTTCTCCCAGCACTGGGCCTCCACGTGCCCAAGCTTCTTGCAGTGATAGCACCGCTTTCCTCCACCTTTCTTGGCAGTAGTGTGGAAAGCCTGGCCGTCCGATGAGCTCTCCTTCTTTGCTTCAGCAGAACGCCCTCCCATCAGCATGTCCTCCGCTTCCAGCAGCGCAGCCTTGACCTCCTCCAAGTTGTCCTCCTCCTTGAAATGCACCGATATCAGCGCAGGGCGATATTTGTCTGGCAGGCCGCTCTTGAGAATGGCTGCGAAGTCTTGGTCACTCATGACTCCCCCCACAGCACGGTACTCCGCCAGCAGCAGCAGTCCCCTTAGGATATACTGCCCCATGGTCTCCCCTGGCTTCATTTGCAGCCTGTGCAGCTGGACCCTGAGGTCCATCCGGTGGCTCTTGGTGAGCTTTTGCTGCTCGTAGACCTCCCTCAGCGTCTTGTAGAGCTTGCTGCCAGATTGGTCTGGCACGAGCGATAGGATGCGCCTCGCTTCTCCAACAAGTGCAGCTGAGATAACAAGGCCGACAGCCATGTCAGCCTTGGGGTCCTCCTTGGTGCCAAGCAGAACATCCTTAACCCCGTAGAAGCGACAGAAGCCCTCAAGGGATGTCTTGGTCTCCTCCCAGCCACGTAAACTTGTGCCGTCAAATTTCAGCACCATCTTGGAGCACACATTCAGCATAGGAGTGTAGTCCACCTCGCTTGCCATGGAGCTTGTAACTGGGCTGGGTTTCTTGGTGGTCTTCTTGGAGCTCATGAACAATCCTCCGATACCATGTGGAAAAGGTAGAGGAAACTAATGGGTTTTACACAATGCCTTGTGCTTGGCCTTGCTACCCACACACCTTGCAGGTGCTGAAAGAAAGAGAGGTTGAAGACAATTTACGTGGAAGAATAAATGGCTTTATTAGAATATAATAGTTGGAGAAGAGCTTGAATGGAGGTTGAATGGAGGTACCTGCCCTTAGGGGGCAGTTTCCTTTTATACCTTTTAGGCTAGGAAGGATGACATCAGCAATGACATCATCACAGAAGCTTGTAGAAACATCCTAGCATATTCCTAGCATATTCCCAGCATATTCTCAGTATATTCCAGGAATATTCCTGGCATATTCTTAGAACATTCCTAGAACGTTCTAGACATGATCCAATGAGCTGGCATAATAGCTAGATGCCAAGTGTCTACATAATAATGTGCCACATAACATGATTAATAAAGTGACACATCTCTTCTCCTTGGAGTGACAAGTGTCATACAATGAGTCTACCCACTTGTCATCATGTAAGTCATAACATGTGTCATCATGAGCTTCCAACATTTGTCAGCTCATGGACCAATCGGATTTCTTTGAAAAGAGTTTCTCGAAGTGAGGCGGGGAATAAGGCCGCTCACGGGAGCCGCCTGGATGGTCGGCTGAACCGGGCGGGTTTGGCAGATGTAACCGGATTTGGCTAATGGCTGGCGACCTGGAATTGTTAGTAGGGGCAGTGGCCCTATTGTGCTACAATCTCGAAACAATCTTATGCTTAAAGTTTGACAGGGCCGGGTTTGTTGAACCGGTTTGTTGAATGATAATTAGAACCTTTCGGAAAGGGTATTTGATTGGTTGTTGTTTTTGTGGTACGGTAGGTGTCGCTGCATTCTCAGGTTGGCGTGTTAAGTTAAGCTCGGTTGCTGATGTCAGCCCCGTGCTAGGGCAGTTTGACTACTTTGGCGGCGTAGTGACATTGTTGTGGTCTTTTTTCTTGTAAACGTTGGCTGAGCGCCGACGGCTGAGGCTATGGCGGTACAAGAAGTGCCTCACCAGCCTTGCGCTCAGCATGGGTGCGGGGCTAAAATTTGTTAACCAAATTTCCGGCATCCATAATCCCTGGCTGCTTAAGGCGGTTGGGATTCATGGCTGCCACTGGCCCGGAATTAATGTCCGGGTGATCGGGGTTTAAATGCGAAGCGGGGGCTGATGCATTATTTAATGGCTGGTTTGTTTGAAAGAAACGGCCAGCTGGCCGGGTTGGGCAAGGGCTAGCTTGCTTGATGGTTCCGTACCTGGGGATGCTTGCGCCTCGGGTTGGGCTGTCGGCAGGCTGGCCTGCCTTTGAGTTGTCTCGTACCTGGAAATGCTTGCATTCCGGGTTGGGCTTGGCTTGAGGGCCGCCGCGGCTCGGGGGGGTAAAAAATTTAAGTCACCGTTGTGGGACACGGAGCCTCGGCGCAGGAGGCAAGGGCTGAAAGCCAACTTGATTTCGTAATCAGTGGTATTTCCACTTTTTTGTACGGAAGGAGTGTTTATGTGCTCGGCACTAGGTTGGTTGCTCTTCAAAAAAGTTGTAAACTGGGCGTCGGCTGGAATCAGCGGCGCCAGTCAGCAGCTTTTGCTTTGACTTTGTGTTCCGCGACAGCACCCCTTAGCGGACCAGAGAAGAGGTCGGCAACGAGGTCAGCGGGGGCCCCCGAGTGGGGTCAAAAATGCGAGCTGTGTCGATTGACAGTGCATGAATTTTTGTGCATTCACAGTCGCTGGGAATTAAATCTGTTTTCTGGCAACGGAGAGCGCCCATCGCGACAGGACAGCTTTTGACGGGAAAGGAAATGGTGCTTCTTTAGCGGACCGGAGGGCCAGGAAGGGGAGGTTGGGTAATCGCGAGCCATGCCTAAGGAGTTCTTAATAGCGGTTCTGTAACCGCTACCTGTCTGTATGCATCTACTTATTGTTTTAACAAAGATGCTGGTGACTATGGTGAGCAAACGGGTGTATGAATCGGATTTCTTTGAAAAGAGTTTCTCGAAGTGAGGCGGGGAATAAGGCCGCTCACGGGAGCCGCCTGGATGGTCGGCTGAACCGGGCGGGTTTGGCAGATGTAACCGGATTTGGCTAATGGCTGGCGACCTGGAATTGTTAGTAGGGGCAGTGGCCCTATTGTGCTACAATCTCGAAACAATCTTATGCTTAAAGTTTGACAGGGCCGGGTTTGTTGAACCGGTTTGTTGAATGATAATTAGAACCTTTCGGAAAGGGTATTTGATTGGTTGTTGTTTTTGTGGTACGGTAGGTGTCGCTGCATTCTCAGGTTGGCGTGTTAAGTTAAGCTCGGTTGCTGATGTCAGCCCCGTGCTAGGGCAGTTTGACTACTTTGGCGGCGTAGTGACATTGTTGTGGTCTTTTTTCTTGTCCCACCCACCCACCCTCTTTGGTGGCCTGGTCTGCGCGGGTAATCGCGAGCCATGCCTAAGGAGTTCTTAATAGCGGTTCTGTAACCGCTACCTGTCTGTATGCATCTACTTATTGTTCAATAGGCCATAGCACCACTTGTCAATCAAATACGTGATGCTACTAGGCTGACTCAGGGTACAAGTCATCCATGTCCAAGAATAGGACTATGGCACATGAATATTGATCAGCTCATTGAGCCCAATCCATCTAGCTCATCATAGCTATCAAATTCCCAGTCCATAAGTAATAAATCCAACAAGAAATAAATCAGGCTGGGATATATTGTGGCCAGGTGGATATAATATCCCTAACCAAGGTGGATAGTTGCCAACTGTGCAGAGCCTGTAGATGTCCTCCCTGAGGATCACTAGCTGCTCAGGTTGATGTTTGTCCTCAAGCTCAAGGAGGTGGATGGCGTGCAGGTGCCACATGTTAGACCAGTTGTGACTGAGTACCATGGCACTGGCCAGTTGTTAGATGAGGAGCTCTATACTCCAGGGATGCTGCATGACACGTGGAGGATTCTGCTGTGCATATTTCTGTCTTTTCTGGTTAAGGGTGTGCCCTATAGCTCTGTGCTGATTGATTTCAAGAGGGCTTTTCTCAAGGGTGACCAAGATCAGGCTAGGCAGACTTGGAGAGATATCCCTCCTTTCTTTGTGACTGTACCTGCTGTATGGAGAGCAGAGATAAAGGCCAGGTACCTGAGAATTCTGAAAGGGTTGGAAGGTCTCAGGTCCAGTCCCATTATCTGGAGAAAGAGCCTAGAGAAATTCTTGAAGAATACTTGTGGGTTTTCTGTGTCTCCAGTGGATCCCTGTTTGTTCCAAGGGTCCCACAATGGTCTTCCTGTCTTTGCCTCACTGCATGGTGATGACCTGCACCTCATAGGTCCACCAGACTGGGTTGAGGCTGTCTTGGCTAAGATCCAGAAGCGGTTTGAGCTGGGTAAGATACAGCACATGGTGGAGAATGAGCCTATGGTCTTCTGTGGCATGCAGGCTACGTTGTTCCAAGCCAAGGGCTCGTGGTTCATCAGGATGGAGGGTGGTAAGGACTACCCACAGCAGATTGTAGATGCATTGCAGGAGCCCATCACGCAGGCTAGGTGCCATGGTTCGGTCGGTCTTTCCCCACTCCACCATTAAGTGCGAGGACGCGGATGGGGCCGCCCTCTACTCACCCAACCACCGCCCCGACATTACCGTGCTTGACTACGACGGGCAGGGTTGCCACCTGCTCATCGATGTCTCCGTGGCTCGGCCGCTTTCCGGTCGCCACATCCTCCGGGCGGCTGTGGATGCCGGCGCTGCTGCCGCTGTGGCTGAGCGCGACAAGTTTGCCTCCTACGGCAATGTGGGGCCCCACCGGGTCATCCCCATTGTCCTTGAGGAGTTCGGGGCCATGGGCCCCAAGACAGCGGAGTTTTTCCACGAGTGCTGCCAGCGCCGTGAAGACCGCCTCGACCTCGAGGGTCAGACCGCCCCGTGGTCGGCCCGCACGTGGTCCTCGTATTGGCGGCAGCGTCTGTCACTCGCCCTCACTCGCACCGTGGCTGATGTGTTATTCCGCCGCACCCGGGCCGACTTTGTCGCGACCCATGCGGTCTAGATTCCTTCCAGGCCTGCATGGTGGGCCGGCAGCGCTGTTGCTGCGTGTAGTTTTGTGATGTATAGTTAGTTGTACCTTGTGCCGCTGGCGTGATCCTTGGATGTCTGTGTCAGATTACTATTAATTTCTTCAGGGTTATTCTCCCATTTCTCGGGTTTTTCCTTATGTTGCATGCCTATCTCACCTCCGTAATCTATCATTCTCGATGAATATATATTAGTGGGGGTGGACAGATTCAGTAGATATAGGCTGATAGACGTTCTGCCTGGTATGCAGGAGCATCACTTACAGTACTGTACTGTTGGGTCTGAAGGCCCTGGTCCCAGGCTTTGGGGTGTGCAAGAGTGTGCAGGCAGACTTGCAGTTTGACTGTTTGCTCAAGCATCAGGGCCAGCTGCCTTGTAAGCTGGTAGTAGTCCCCAGGGAGAGCCATGGGCAGCAAGGGGCTGTAGAGAGGTCCATACGTGAGGTGAAGACAGTGGTGCTAGCAGCAGAGACAGTGCCACTTGTGGCATCTGCCTTGGAGAGGGCAGCCTGGTGTAAGGGGATAGAGGAGCAGCTGAACCACGGGGTCAACTATTACTATGATGGTGTAGCTGTCTCTCCCCTGGCCCTGCAGTATAGCTTATTACCTGACAGGGTGGTGCAAGCCAGTCTTAGGAAGGCAGACAGGGTGTTTGCCCAGCTGAGACGTAAGGACAAGAACTGGAATGTGCTGAGGCCTCAGGTGGGGCTGAAGGTCAGGATGTGGAAGGAACCATCTATTCCAGGCAAGCGGGGGAAGTGGCAGGATGGTGTGGTTACTTGTGTGGAAGATGCCAATAGATATTGCCTGGTGGCTTTGGAAAAGGATCCAAGGCACGTGTACAGGTTGTCCTGGGCTCATTTCAAGGAATTAAAGGAGGCCACATGCAATCTGGCCTGCAGACGGGCAAGGCCCTCCCGGTTGGGTTGAGGAGCCAGCCCAGAGCCAGGCAGCAGCTACTAACACTCCTGTTGTGGATGATGGTCTGTCTGTCCCTGCTGGAGGATGAGCAGGAAGAAGCTGCTGAGATTCCTGTCACAAGGCCAGAGAGGGCGGGGCAGCCACCTAAGGCCCGGACGCCTCTCATGGCGGACGTCATCCGAGCTCTCATGCATAGCAAGCATGATCCCAAGGTATCCAAGCTCACGGGATCGATGAGGGTCGTGTTGGGCAGCTACTATGGAAGTAGATACCAACTCACAGGTGTCTGTCATCAGGGAAGAGGATGCTGTAGGCTTGCAGATGTCCGAACCCAGTTGCCCTGCTGTGTCTGATTTCTCAGGAAAGGTGTCCATGAAGATCCTAGGGGAAGTGAGTGTGCCTATCTTAGGGGTGCCCACCACGTTCTGTGTGGTAGAGGGCTATCAGGGGCCTGCCATCCTGGGTCAGAACTTCTTGTGCATGCCAGGGGTTAGCTTGACCTCCGTCTGATGAGTTGGCACTAGAGGGCAGAGGCAGCCCGTCCCCCTTGAAAGATATCACTATTCCCAGGGTCTCGCTGTGGCGGTCAAGGCTGTTATTAAGAGTCAGCATGTTGAGGGTCCCCAAGGTCAGGAGCCCATAGCTGAGAACCTGTAAATTATCCCAACCACCTTTGATCCACGGCAGTTAGGGGTAAACAGGTACCAGATAGCTGCTCACAGTCCTATACCCTGGTGCCAGCTTGTCGAGATGATGCAGAGCCCCAAGATGGACTCTTGGCTTTGTAGCCTCTGTGTCTGGATATTAGTGTATCCACCTGCCCTGCCCACATTGTGCTTGTATATAGTCAGCTTGATAGAGATTTAATAGCTGGCCTTGTAGCACTTTTTCCTACTCGATTTGGACTACGAATGGCTGAGATACGGCCTTCCAACGTTATATGCACTATGGTCTTGCCAAGTAGACTAGTGTGTCAGCATATCACGTGACAATTGTGCTGACAACTGGCATGCCAACTGGCCTGAACATGTTGCTAGTTCATAAGGTAGAAGTTAACGTAAAGGATTTACGTTAGATGGATAGAGATTGTTACGCTCTTTCCAACGGCACCTTGAACGCCTCATTTGGTTAAGGAACGTAAAAGTTATGACGTTTCCTAGGCTGTGCCGACAGTACCCGGCGCGCCACTGTGGGCGCGTACGGACACAGGATGTACAAGTGTCACTTTGATAGTCCGCAGGACGTTGACAGGACTTGTACAGGACTTGATGGTCAATTGATAGGTAGGCGCACTGTAGCGCGCCAGGACCTATGAGACAATTGATGCTGACTAGTGTACGGATAGGTCCACAGGACTAGCCGTATGGACAATTGATAGATCTGCGCGCCAAAGGCGTGCCAGAGTCTGTGTAATCAATTGATTGACAGTTCAGCTGTGACAGTGCAGCTGAATACTTGGACGCGTCCCTAGCAAGCTATATGAGTGACTTGGTCACACCGGGACGCTAGTTCTTGCGTGCACGTTCTCTTGGCACTGCGACCCTGTCGTCTGTGCTGCGTGCAGTCTTGGAAGTGACGTGACTTACGTCTGTGTTTCCTGATTATTAATAAAGGCAACTTCCTGCAAGAACCATGGCGGAATTCGTGGCATTCTTACCCTCACAACTCGTATTACAACTCGTATTACACGCTCTGTCAAAAAGATGCCAAATTCGGAAGAATTTCGGATTCCGGACGATGAGGAAATAGCCGCTCCGCCGGCTGGTTCTTCGTCAAGACCGACGGTGCCGTCGTGGCAGCAATTGCTCGACGAAGTAACGGTCTCGCTCGACGAGCTTCATCGTCAGCAGCGTGCAGCTCACGCATTGCTCGGGGATAACCCCGAGGACCCCGATTTGCCAGCACTGGTGCCGGCAATCCGCAACCTGTTGGACCAGATTCGAAACATTTTATCGACATTTACGGTCCAGGTGCGGGGAGGTTTGCGGTCGGTGACCGAAGTCACGACTGCCATTGAGGAGTTGGACAACGTCCTCTCTTCACTCACCGGTTACCAGAGAAACCTGCAAAACTGGGCATCGCTACGCACGGGGGGCGCGCCGGCGGTGTCGACAAATTTGTTTCAGGATCTCGCGCTGTTATCGCTGCTCACTCGCGGCGTACGCAGTCGCGAGCGCCAGGTTTTAATTAACCTGGTGGCATTTCTCGCCTCTGTGCGAGAGTGGATTCCCGCGGGGTGGGAATTATTGACGATCTTTACACATCCTCTGCGCCTCGTCGCGCGTCGGCGCGTCGCAACTTACGCGGCGGGGAGCACGCCGGTTTTAATTCATACCGGTGCAGGTCCGGAGCTGGATATGGAGGATCGTGAGTTCGTATACACGTACTGCGACTTCAGGGGCCTTGACTACTAGTCGGCCTAATTTTCTTCTGCAGTACTCGTCGACATTTTTTTGTCGAATTTTCAGCGGCAATTCGCGGGGCGGCAGCGACACCGGCGCAGGCGGCAGTGGCGACACAAAAATTTTGTACATATTTTCTGCTGCTTTGTTAAGGTGTTCTTTGAATAGCTGGTAGTGCAGGATGGCTGAGGGACGCCGTAGCAAGGGTCCAGCCAGTGGGAATAATAATGGGGGTGCTGGTAGTGGAACCGCTCACGTAGATGACGTGGGGCTTACCGGAGAGATTACCAACCTTCCTCACAATAATAATAATGCACAAGCTATTCATGGCTTTGATCTTACCACACAGGGTCTTTTAATTGTCAATCAGTTGCAGCCTGTAACCTCAGACTCCAAGCCTAAGCAGGCTGAAGAGTTTGTGGAGGGATTGGAAGGGTTCCCTAGCTTGTACGGTGGTACAAATTACTATCAAATCTGGATAGGCAGTAGCACTTTTGGCAAGTGTACTGACCAGATTAAGGACCTAACCAGGGAGTGCAAAAAGGCCAATAAGGCCTGGGCACTGTACGTGGCTGAGCTGAAGGAGCTGCTGGAGGACCAACGAAAGAAGGTCGGCATCCATTGGCAGGACAAGTACCAAGGGTGGGAGGTCAAGGGGGACCTGATCCAGAACTTTCTCAACTATTGTAAGATGGTTGAGGAGGGCAGGGCTCACGGCTTTAATGTCGCTGATAACATAGCCCTAACCAACTGGCTCAAGGTTTCTGGGCTGGATAAGGCGACACGTGGCTCCTTAAAAGTCATGTGTGCCCCACACTCTACCCTGAAGGCCTACAAGGTCATCATTAAACAAGCTCTCGAGGCAGAGGAGCTGTTTGAGGGTGGAGTGCCAGCAGTGAAGGCTACCCAGGCAGGCGGGCGTACCCAGGGTGGCTCCAAGACGTCTGAGGCTGACCGAAGCCAAGGAGGGCGTAGGGGCAACCATCACAAGCGCAAGGGAGATCATTCACCTGATTCTGACAGGAGGTCACACTCCAAGTCGGTGTTCAGGCGGGTGGGTGGTCAGCCCAAGCAGGGCAACGCGTCTGACAATGGGGGCAGTGGCCAGGGCAAGTCCAAGATACAATGCTACCTGTGCAAGGGGTGGGGGCACATCAAGAAGGAGTGTCCCAGCTTCAAGAAGTCCCAGGGCCAGGGCAGCAACAAGAATAACAACAACAACAAGAAGAACAACAACAAGTCCCAGGCAGGCCAGCCTTCAAAGGGCAGTCAGCAAGAAGACAACAAGGAGCAGTGACTGTCTGAGGCAACCCCTACACACCTTAATTCACCCAAGGGGGAGGCCAGGTGCTCCAATGCAGATTTTATATCTGGGCAACAAGAGGGTGATCTCCAGGTTCAGTGTGGCCCCAGGTCACCTGGAGAGGTACAGGTTCCTATGAAGACGTCCTTGACAGCTGATGCAGCTGTAAGTATGTCTGACCCTATGCATCCTCGTGCTGGGCACGAGGGTGGACCTCTCATTTTGAGAGAAACCAATGTACAACCACAGAGGGGTGTGAAGGCCTCTGGTGGTATGCATGTGGTCCCTGCTGGCGGTCCAGGTGTTGGGCATGAGCAGGGTGACTCAGGCTCTGAGTCAGAACAGGATGGAAGTCAGCATGGTGATGCTGGACAACCTGACAGCACAGTCCTGACTGTGCCAGGGACTGCTTCCTCTGTGTACCAGGAGTTGGGTGCCCGAATCCACAACATGTTTGGGCATGCCACTTCTCTGTCAAACAACTTTGCCTTCCGTATGGGCAGGGCACCCCTTCTTAAGGCGTGTCAGCAAGCTGCCTCACGGTGTAAGTGCCAGTTGTCCTCCAACAAGCCCAGGAAATCACATGCCAAAGCTCTACCTCAGAGCATTGGTGATCTGCAGTGTGATATCCAACACATCAGGGGCATGCAACTGTTGGTGTGCGTGGACAGGTACACGAAATACAAGGTGCTGGAGCATTTACCTTCTATGAAGAACAGGTACTTGCTGGCTGCCCTGCAGAATGTAAGAGCCAAGTTTCCTACCACAAGGATCCAGGTGGACATGCAGTTTCAGCATCTCAAGGGTGATCCTACCCTTCCTGAGTTGCTGGTTACACCTAGGGAGGCTCATGGGCAGCAGGGTGCTATCGAGAGGGCAATCCAGGAGGTCAAGAAATTGATCATCTCTGAAGACTGGGTACCCTTGTCTGCACCTGCACTTGTCAGGAGTGCATGGCTG
This sequence comes from Mesostigma viride, assembly GCA_009746045.1. Classification (NCBI taxonomy): domain Eukaryota; kingdom Viridiplantae; phylum Streptophyta; class Mesostigmatophyceae; order Mesostigmatales; family Mesostigmataceae; genus Mesostigma; species Mesostigma viride. The sequence goes on along the minus strand of RPFO01000041.1, from coordinate 8,531,846 downwards.
AGGAACGTGGAGCAGCAGCTGAACAGCAGGGTTAACTTCTACTATGATGGAGTTGCTGTCAGCCCAATGGGTCTATATCATGGCCTGTGCCCACCACATGTGCTGGAGGGCTGGAAACATGCTGCACATGTCACCTTTGCCAAGCTGAGGGAGAAGGACCGGGGTTGGAAGATGCTGGAGCCACAAGTGGGTCAGAAGGTCCTAGCTTGGAAGGAACCTAGCCTTTATGGCAAACGTGGTAGCTGGAGTCCTGGGGTGGTTACCCAGGTTGATGAAGCTAGCCACGCATGCTTGGTCAGCATGGAGGACGAACCAAAGCATGTACACCGGCTGAGTTGGTCATATGTCAAGCCTAACCTGATGAATGAGGGCAGTCAGGCACAAGGCTCACAGGATCTGCAGGATTTTCAGGTCCCAGGTGACATCACTGACGCAACGACCACATCTGTTGCAGGGGAATCTGTCAGCCCTGGCCAGGTTGCAGAGGTACTTGTTGAACAGGCTGCAAGGTCAACAGCTGGGGAGTCAACTGTCAAGCCCAAGGCACTAACCAAGCCCAGGGGGACAAGTTTGGCTGGATTGATTGGGGCTCTACAAAGGGCCAAGAAGCAGCCCAAGGTAGCCAAGCTCAGGTGGCATGGCAATCTGGGGCTGGACACTGCCTTAGAGGTAGACACTAATTCTCAGGTTCCATCATTGGGACCAGGGCTGCAGCAGGGTACAGCATGTCTGAACCCAGCTATCAGTTTGTGTCTGACTTCAGTGGCGGGGTACACGTGAAGGTACTGGGTGAGGTATTCATTCCTATCCTTGGACAGGACACTGCTTTTTGTGTCTTGGAGGGCTATCAAGGACCTGCTCTTCTGGGGCAGAATTTCCTATGCCAGGATGGGTAGTGATCACGTCCTCTCTCCTGACTAAGGAAGGGGCTGGTCAGGTCCCACTGATTAATTTCAGGACCACTCACCTATCACGTGCAGTAACCAGGACGGTTAAGCGTGTGCAAGTGTGCCAGGGGCAGGAGCCCTTGGTTGATGACCTCATACTGCCAGCTGCTAGTCATCCAAGCAGTTTGGGCATTGGTCCTCACTCACTTGCTGGACACAGCCCTATCAACTACCAAGGCCTGGTGAAGCTCATGTCCTCTCCCATTATGTGTCCCCAGGTCACACTGGGTCTGATTAAATCTGGGGAGGACTGGATCTCCAAGAAATGCGTGGAACCTGTCAATGACCTGCCTCCTGCACGACGTCTACTCAAGCTCAAGTTTGTCATCAAGATGAAGGAGGTGGACGGGGTCAAGGTACCACATGTCAGGCCAGTGCTGAATGAGTTCAAGGGTACTGGTGAGTGCACTGCTGAGGAGTTGTATACCCCTGGCATGCTGCATGATACTTGGAGGCTGCTGCTGTGTGTCTTTCTAGGCCTTCTCAACAAGGGCTTGGACTATGGCTCAGTGGTGATAGACTTCAAGAGGGCATTTCTGGAGGGTGATGCAGATGTGGCACAGGAAAAGTGGGAGGGCAAGACGCCTTTCTATGTTAGGGTGCCTGCTGTATGGAAAAGGGACATCCACACGGAGTTCCTTAAAATCCTCAAGGGCCTGGAGGGCCTGAGGTCAAGTCCAATAATCTGGAGGGAGACTCTCAACCGTTTCCTGAAGGAGCATTGCAACTTGAAGGTCTCTCCTGTAGACCCCTGTCTGTTTCTGGGGCAATGGGAAGGCCTGCCAGTGTATGCTTCGCTGCACGGGGATGACCTACATCTGATAGCTCCCACGTCGTGGCTTAAGGAGCTGATCTCCATCATTAAGTCCAAGTTTCCTCTGGGTAGGGAGCAATGGCAGGTGGAGAATGAGCCTCTGCTGTTTGTGGGCATGGAGGCCACACTGGTGAAGAAGGGAGGGGAGTGGCGTATGCTGCTGGTGGGGGGCAATGACTATCAAGAGACCCTCATTAGCAAGCTTCCTCCAACCATCACACAGGCACTGTGTCCCATGGTGAGGGGCATGGTTGCTTGGGTGGCAGGCATTTCCAGGCCAGACCTTATGGTCATAGCCAGGTTGCCTGATGACATGCTGGTGGAGCTAGGGTCTGCCAAGGTGGCTGATCAGGTCAGGGCTTCATCTGGCATTCTGTTGTCTGCAGTGGATTTATCACAACCCATTTGCATGGAGCTGTATGTGGATAGCTCAATGGACAGCAGGCAGGTCTCCAAGGTCAGGGGCAGGGCTGCAGGGCTCTTTGTGCTCAGACAGGAAGGCCTGGGGAGTTTGGTGAGCTGGTTTAGTCGCCTGCACAAACGGGTGGCTGTCAGCAGTGATGTGGCAGAATGCAGGGCTATTTGTGAAGGCATTCACACAAGCCTTTATCTGAAGGAGTTGCTTCATCAGATGACTTCTAACACTCCTTGGCCACTTCAGGTTACCACTCTTCTAAAAACAGACTCCATGGGGATGGTGCAGTTTGTGCACAGGCAGATGGCCAGAAGTAGGGACTTGGATTATCTCCTTCTTAAGGAGTTGTCCTCCTTGGCCAATATTGAGCATATCCCTGGGGTTGACAATCCTGCTGATGCTTTGACCAAGCTAGTGCAGAAGGCAGCAGTGCAATACAAGGTTCTTCAGTCTCTGATGGACCCATCTCAGCAAGCTGTCTAAGCTGGTGCATGGTTATAGGGCATTGGAGAGCAGATTGTGTGGTAGTGTCAGCATTGTGACTGGCATAATACCTGTATTTTAGTCTGTACTAAGGCTCATGGACCATGGTACACTCACTCTGATTTTAATCAGGATACAGCCAGGTTTTGGCTGGGGTTCATGCTGTTGACTACACAAGGTTGACAGGTCCATTACAGACCATGTATTCTATTTTAAAAGAAATGTATATTTGTACATACTTCTCACAATGGTCTGGGAACCTTTATTCTGGGGTTTATAGGGCGGGGTTCGATTCCCTGGTATTATGTTTCTACAAGCTGGCCTGTTCAGGTGTTTGCCTGTTCAGACTTCCCTAGTTCCCCAGGGCAGGATTTAATTGTTGCCTATGTGTTTCATTTTGTCATTTGTTTGCTGTGGCAGTTTACCATCTGGCAAGTAGACGGGCGCCGTAAGACGGGCGCCAATAGACCCCTGTTGAGAGAATGACAGGCAAACTATTGTAATACGCCTTACTTTGTCAAGTGGTATTTTAATTGTCATGGATTTATTGTACTTATATTGAATATGTACTGGGTTTTATGGGATTAGTATCTGGGATTAATGTAACTCACCGCCAGAAGGTCATTGTACTGGAGGCTCTACCGAGGTGATGGGATTAATTCCTGGAGAAGACCTCATAGAATTAACCTGTATGTATTTAATTTTGTGTGCTTCTAATATCTGGTGGTACTCTGTAATGCCACTTCCATAGGTTTTTATCCATTTCTCATGAATGGTTTTCCCTGTGGCAGATCTGTTTCTTTTCCAGTTCCTTAAAAGAAAGGGCTGGGGGAATGGCAATGGCCATTAAAGACATCTGTTCAAGCTTCAAGCTGGAGTGAAGGACATTTCAAGCTACTTCAAGGGTCCCTGGCAGGGGATGTGATCCCTAAAGAAAAGAAGGGATTGGAGTTAACGTAAAGGATTTACGTTAGATGGATAGAGATTGTTACGCTCTTTCCAACGGCACCTTGAACGCCTCATTTGGTTAAGGAACGTAAAAGTTATGACGTTTCCTAGGCTGTGCCGACAGTACCCGGCGCGCCACTGTGGGCGCGTACGGACACAGGATGTACAAGTGTCACTTTGATAGTCCGCAGGACGTTGACAGGACTTGTACAGGACTTGATGGTCAATTGATAGGTAGGCGCACTGTAGCGCGCCAGGACCTATGAGACAATTGATGCTGACTAGTGTACGGATAGGTCCACAGGACTAGCCGTATGGACAATTGATAGATCTGCGCGCCAAAGGCGTGCCAGAGTCTGTGTAATCAATTGATTGACAGTTCAGCTGTGACAGTGCAGCTGAATACTTGGACGCGTCCCTAGCAAGCTATATGAGTGACTTGGTCACACCGGGACGCTAGTTCTTGCGTGCACGTTCTCTTGGCACTGCGACCCTGTCGCCTGTGCTGCGTGCAGTCTTGGAAGTGACGTGACTTACGTCTGTGTTTCCTGATTATTAATAAAGGCAACTTCCTGCAAGAACCATGGCGGAATTCGTGGCATTCTTACCCTCACAACTGTAGATTCATGGTACAGTGACTACTGTTGTGTCAGATCTTACGTCAGTGTTTCTTGATTCCTGACAAGGATTCTAGATACTTTATTCCATGGACATGTGGCGAATGCCTAGAGCACATTGCTCAGTTTATTGACAGATGGCAGTTCCATATGATGGTTATTTGCATGTTGACAGATGGCAATCATTCCTTATGTTGTATAAATGCCATCTGGCAATCACACAACAAATATTCTAGGAATCTAGAAGTGTTGCAACCCTTGCTTGACATGTGGCAGTTCTACCTTTGCCACCTAATTGCCTATATAATGAAATGAACAAAGGCAGCAAGGGCATCTCAAGCTGCCAATTTTCTGCCTGAACATTTTGTCTCTCAGTCTCTCACTTCCTCAGCCTTGATCTTGACCTGTGATCTGCAAGGAAGGATCATAAAAGAAAACATGGTATCGGAGGAGTGAGGCTTCTCTTTGACAACATGGCTGCTGCTGCTGCTGCTTTGGAAAACAAGTACCTCTCTTTTATTCCAGCATGTTCCAAGGCAATTCCCAAGTTTGATGGTTCTTCCCTGCCAAAATAGTTAGCAACCAACCAGAGCTGTGAGCTCCTGGTCTTTCACGCGCACAACGGGATGAGCCAAAGTTGCAAGGCAGCAGCCTTTTAACCCGTGCACCAAGCCACGACCACGGTGAGCGTTTCCACGTCCAATGTGGGAGCCTCGGTTCGTGCTTGCCAAGATAGCTGGTCATCCCCCATGACCAAGCTATATCCTTTGTGTTGTTCCTCGTTCCCATCGGCGTGACGAGGCACGTGCAGGCGGACAGGCAAATCCTCAACGTCCACTGGCATCAGTGCAGAGCCAGGACGAACTGGATTTGCCTAGACTCTGCAACCTAGGAAGTACAGGACCTGTCACAAGCCTGCAAGGCCTAGTATCCTTGCAGCCCTGTGCCAGCTCCAGTATTCCACCAGTCACAGACTGCTGCTCCTCTGGTCTACGTGGACCACAGTCACGTGATAGCCAGGCTAAGCCTGTGCAGGCACGGCCTGCCACGTGTCCTGTCCACTATACCAGAGGACTGCACCTTAGTCGGCCACGGACGGCTAGGACTTCGGGACCTCATATCTTTCTCGTCCCTTGTCTGTTTCAGGCGGTCAGCACGGCGTTGGAAAGGTCTTTCCAAACTGCATCCACTTAGCATATTGGTTGCCCAAAATGCTAACTCCAACCCTTTCTTCTTTTGGAGCTGGACCAGCTTGAAACAGGCCTAACCTTGCTTGTGCCCACTCAGCCACAGACCGCTTGGTCCCTTGAGGCTGATCAGACCTTTTTGGGCCCAGGTTCCTGCCTCCTTTGGGTAACAACATATCTGCCCTTGGACCAGGCTAGGTGTACTGCCCAGTGAATCAGAGGTCACCCCAGGTTATCCCCTGACCCCTTGGTCAGCTCCCAACCTTTCCTTGGGAACTTGGTGCTAGATTAAAGTCAAGGCACATTACCTAGTCCAATGGCTGGGATTAAAGGATGCCAAGAACGTATTATTGTGAGTTCCTGATCTTTCACAGTTATCACAGGCGCCCGTTCTTATGGCGCCCGCCTTGGCCAGCCTTTCCCTTGTATGCTCAAAGAGACTCAGGTAGCACCTATGCAAATACTGCCTTATTGGGGAGCCCATGTCTTCACTGGGTGTTAAGCCCAGGAATCACTCATGCCAGGCTGTGGCTCTGCTGGGGAAATGAACCCCACCCCAACCTCCAGGTTTATAGGTGACCTGGAACTTGACACAAGAGAAACATTACAACCATGGCACAACATGAGACTGACATGATTATGTTTTATTCAAGCATTATATAACCCAGAATGTGGCTCCCTGGCAACCATGTTCCACATGGTCACACAACCAGGTTCTTTATTAGCAACAGGTTGGAAACAAGCACTAGAAAACATAGATACAGCAACCTGTAAGAACCAGCATTCGGGTTGCCCTTGCATGGCCTAACTGTTTGAGGCCAAAGGCGTCGACTTAAGTCCTGGCGACTCTTCTGAACCCCATGGGGAGGGCCAGGCATGATTCTCAGCTGGTAGGAGTGACATTCCACACCAACTCCTGTCCAGGAGGGTGTACCTAACCCTGAAGGACCGGCTGTCAACCAGTAAGCACCAGTCACCACTTGGTACTTTGGTCAAGCAGCCCACTGGGGACACCCAAGCTGAAGCAAGGCCTGGTCTCTATGGCCGCCCGTGTAAGGGGTCCATGAGCCCACGGAGCAGGGGTACTGCCTCTCCGCCTTCTCCTCCAGCTTGGTGAGGGCATCTGCAGGGTTGTCCACACCAGGCACATGTTCAATGTGAGCTAGGTAGGACATCTCCTTGAGCAACAAGTAGTCAAGGTCCCTGCTCCTGGCCAGCTGCCTGTGCACAAATTGCACCATGCCCATGCTATCAGTCCTCACCAGTGTGTGCAGCTGCAACCTACAGGAAGCCACTTGACATAGCTGGTAGAAGAGCTCCCTCAAGTAAAGAGCAGTATGCAGCCCTTCACAGATTGCCCTGCACTCAGCAATATCACTGCTGGGTGTAACCCTGTTCTGCAACCGACTGTACCAGGTAACAAGTGAGGTGTGATCTTGCTCCAGGGTAACTAATGCTGCTGCCCTGCCCCTGACCTCTGTGACCTTCCTATTATCCATAGAACTGTCCACATAGAGAACCATGTCAAGGGGCTTGTACAAATCCACAGGACCCAGTATAAGAGGGGGAGACATCATGACAGCCTGCACCACACTCTCAGCACCCACCTCAACCAGCTGGGAATCAGTAAGTCGACTCAAAACCAGCAAGTCAGGGGCACATATACTTGCAAGCCATGCCAGCATGCCCCTGATGGTAGCACACCTAGCCTGCGTGATGGGCTCCTGCAATGCATCTACAATCTGCTGTGGGTAGTCCTTACCACCCTCCATCCTGATGAACCACGAGCCCTTGGCTTGGAACAACGTAGCCTGCATGCCACAGAAGACCATAGGCTCATTCTCCACCATGTGCTGTATCTTACCCAGCTCAAACCGCTTCTGGATCTTAGCCAAAACAGCCTCAACCCAGTCTGGTGGACCTATGAGATGCAGGTCATCACCATGCAGTGAGGCAAAGACAGGAAGGCCATTGTGGGACCCTTGGAACAAACAGGGATCCACTGGAGACACAGAAAACCCACAAGTATTCTTCAAGAACTTCTCTAGGCTCTTTCTCCAGATAATGGGACTGGACCTGAGACCTTCCAACCCTTTCAGAATTCTCAGGTACCTGGCCTTTATCTCTGCTCTCCATACAGCAGGTACAGTCACAAAGAAAGGAGGGATATCTCTCCAAGTCTGCCTAGCCTGATCTTGGTCACCCTTGAGAAAAGCCCTCTTGAAATCAATCAGCACAGAGCTATAGGGCACACCCTTAACCAGAAAAGACAGAAATATACACAGCAGAATCCTCCACGTGTCATGCAGCATCCCTGGAGTATAGAGCTCCTCATCTAACAACTGGCCAGTGCCATGATACTCGGTTACAACTGGTCTGACATGTGGCACCTGGACACCATCACCTCCTTGAGCTTGAGGACAAACATCAATCTGAGCAGCTGGTGAACTTCTGGCAGCTCATCCACAGGTTCTGCACAGTTGGAAACTATCCACTCATGCCCAGAAGCAACAAAGCCAAGAGTCCATGCCTTAGCCATCTTGGGGCTTTGCATCATCTCGACTAGCTGGCGCCAGGGAATAGGACTGTGAGCAGCTATCTGGTACCTGTTTACCCCTAACTGCCGTGGATCAAAGGTGGTTGGGATTATCAACAGGTCCTCAGCTATGGGCTCCTGACCTCGAGGACCCTCAGCTGGCTGACTCTTAACAGCCTTCACCGCCACTGCAAGACCCTGGGAATAGTGATATCTTTCAAGGGGGAGGCTGCCCCTGCCTTCTAGTGCCAACTCATCAGAGGTCAAAGTAACCCCTGGCATGCACAAGAAGTTCTGACCCAGAATGGCAGGCCCCTGATAGCCCTCTACCACACAGAACGTGGTGGGCACCCCTAAGATAGGCACACTCACTTCCCCAAGGATCTTCATGGACACCTTTCCTGAGAAATCAGACACAGCAAGGCAACTGGGATGGGACATCTGTAAGCCTACAGCATCCTCTTCCCTGATGACAGACACCTGTGAGTTGGTATCTACCTCCATTGTAGCTGCCCAGCACGACCCCCACCCCGTGAGCTTGGATACCTTGGGATCATGTTTGCTGCGCATGAGTGCTCGGATGACGTCCGCCATGAGAGGCCCCCGGGCCTTAGGTGGCTGCCCCGTCCCCTCTGGCCTTGTGACAGTTGCTTCAGCAGCCTCCTCCTGCTCGTCATCTTCCAGTAGGGACAGACCATCATCCACCACCAGAGGATTGTTAGCTGCTGCTGCCTGGCTCTGGCCTGGCTCCTCAACCCAGCTGGGAGGGCCTGGCCCGTCTGCAGGCCAGATTGCATGTGGCCTTCTTTCCTTGACATGAGCCCAGGACAACCTGTACACGTGCCTTGGATCCTTTTCCAAAGCCACCAGGCAAGATCTGTTAGCTTCCTCCACACGAGTGACAACCCCATCCTGCCACTTCCCCCGCTTGCCTGGAATAGATGGTTCCTTCCACATCCTGACCTTCAGCCCCACCTGAGGCCTCAGCACATTCCAGTTCTTGTCCTTACGTCTCAGCTGGGCAAACAGCCTGTCTGCCTTCCTAAGACTGGCTTGCACCACCCTGTCAGGCAATAAGCTATATTGCAGGGCCAGGGGAGAGACAGCCACACCATCAAAGTAATAGTTAACCCTGTGGTTCAGCTGCTCTTCTATCCCCTTACACCAGGCTGCCCTCTCTAAGGCAGATGCCACAAGTGGCACTGACTCTGCTGCTAGCACCACTGTCTTTACCTCACGTATGGATCTCTCTACAGCCCCTTGCTGCCCATGGCTCTCCCTGGGGACTACTACCAGCTTACACGGCAGCTGGTCCTGATGCTTGAGCAAACAGTCAAACTGCAAGTCTGCCTGCACACTCTTCTTCAAAAACTTTTGAGGAATCTATCACAGCCATGTATCTTACTATTTCATTTTCAGTAAATCCCACTCCTATTGTATCCACTGTGTTTATATCTATATCCACACTATTATTAGTGACAGGTATCTCTTGTACTTCTAACTGAAGGAACATACATAATAGGTATCCATATTCCTTTAATTCAGATCGCAATTCATCATTGGACATTAATACTTCAGGTATAGGTCTTACAGGAGGATCAACAGGTGTAGGAGGAGTAATATCTACCAAGGATAAATTTTCTAATCTATAATGACGTTCCGGTACCCAGTAAGAGCTATCTGGAAACCAAATGACCATGGTATCATAATTAATAGTAATCTTATTATCCTGGTGCCAATCTAATCCTAGTAATACATCAGCGGTAGTGATAGGGCCTATAGTGGCCGTCAGGTTGACAGTGCGTCCTTGTATGACCAGGGGAAGGGACACCGTACCCGGGGAATGACTGGTGCGACCGTCAGCATAATGGACAGTGACAGTTTTGGTGTGAGGGATAGGGACTAGTCCTAAACGCCTAACTAGGGCCTCGCTCTTAAAGGAGCTAGCCGCACCGCTATCCACTAACACAGAGACATTCAAAAGTTCATCAGCATGCAAGAAGGGGTCTACAACAGTATGGGGAACGGTTAAGCCACCATTCAAAAACATAAGAGGACGGACACGTAGTGGTAGGGATGATTCAGCTCCTACAGAGGTTATAAAAACAGGCAGGCAAAAATTATTATCTGGGGTACTATCTAAGGACCTGTCCAGGTTACCCCCGGCTGACAGGCCTACTGCTCCCCCTCCCCCCCCAAATCCATAGCTAGAACGAACCCCGAAGAAGACCCTGGCGAAAAAGCCACTGCTGGAGGGTCACGAGGGAGCGAAGAGGGTGCAGGAGCCTGATTATCATAGGGGAACCCTGGGGGTCCTGTCTGCACAGCATTCAGCCTACTAGGGGAAGCTGAGGGAATGCGTCCTGGAGTGGGACGAATAGGAGCACGCTGAGGGGTACGAGGAGGGCGAGCGTCGGGATGAGGGGGGGCACCCGAAAGGAACTTGGGGCACTCACGTTTAAGATGACCTACTTCCTTACAATGATAGCATGTGATATGAGAGACATCCAGAGCTGAAAGGTCAGTAACACAAATGTCTAAATCTTCTACATAGGAGTTCTCCTCCTCAGGGGTAAGGCTAATGTTATTAATACGGGAACGGGTAGGAAGAGAAGGAGTGGAGAAGAAATCTGCTACTCGTAATTAAGAGATGCTGACGCACATGCTTGAGGGGTAGATCAGTAAAACGGTAGGCAGAGAACTGGCGCTTTACCTCACGTAATAAGGGTCTACTGAGGCCTTGTAGGAAACGAGCACGTACTTCTGCGCCCGACAAATCCCTAATTCGTACCATCTGTGCATCAAATTCTTTCATATATTCCTTAAACGATTTAGTACCCTGCTGCAAAGTACCAAAGGCTAATCTATCCTGCCAATCTGCATCAGGAGGGACTAAATGGTTCTCTAAACGCTTAAACAATTCTGCTACTGAGTTAGGGTAGGCATGAGAGGCCAACGACTCACACTGGATGAGGTTAGCAAGCTCAGGAGTAATACAGGTAGTAAGATAGTGAGGGACTAGTACAGCATCAGAGAGACGCCATCTATTATGATTTTGCCACGACTCTGTATTCTGGGTAAGCAACATAATAAAAGTGAAAAACTTTTGAGGGGTAGACTTAACATCCAACTTGGGTAGGTTAGCAAAGAGGGGAAGGGCAGGGAGCTTAGGGGGATTAGAAGGGTCCGATTTACCCATAGGACCACTGTCTTCCACTGCTACATACGAGGGATAGAAAGAAGGAAGAGGAAAGGTTTTGGATAGGGGTCTAGAAGGGGCCACCGTTTCAGGCTGGTGCCCATAGGAGAAGGGAACAGTATATTGCTCACGAAGGGAGGAGTAGGCAAAATGATCATAGTTTCTGTCATCTAGAGGCATGGTGCTGAAATCACTATTAACTTCTAAATCAGCCACACGGGTAGGGACCTGGGCAGCCTCGTAGGCCGTATCAGGGTAGGACCAAGAAGCAGGAGGATAAAAGGGAACTGCACTAGGGCGACCAGAAGGGCCAACAGGGGCAGAGGTACGACCCGTGTTATAAACAGGGATGGAAGGCACAGGGTGGGGAGGAGGCCTAGAAGCATTGTCAGGGAGTGAGGACCTAATTGAAGGTTGAGCCAAGGTTGCAGGAGGGGCAGGGGCCTGGTTCATAGCAAAGGAGGGTTCATCACTAAATCTGACACGTTGTTCAAAGGTAGGTGGGGTAAGTGAGGGACGACGGCGACCACCAGTAACAGGAGAAGGAGGTGAGGTACGCAGATTACCTTGAGGAGTGAGATGGTGCACCGTTTCCAAGGAGTCCCGTCGGTTACCACGAGTATTGTTATTGTTATTAGTATTATTATTATTAGTAGTAGTAGTATTGGTAGGTATAGGCGACATATCTCCACCCACTGGATCCATCTTTAATTAAGTAAAGGAAAGAAAACAACAAACGTTGCCTTAAGTGTCTGAGGTTATGCCCACCTCTTGCCGTGTATTTATGCTAGGTAGTCTAGCCGTGTGCTATTCCAACTTATCGCATCACATTTTATATAGTGGCGAGTGAGATATTTAGTGCCGATGGTCCTATTCCGGCACTGAGCGTGCAATATGTGTGGCGATAATTAGAGTGGCCGTACCTATGTCCACGTCATGATGCGCCTGCACCTGTGCGCAGTACTTTCTAGAATGTGCACCGTATGCATGCATTCGACACCACTAGTGATGCTGACCTGTCATTTGTGCCAGCCGTTAGATTGTCGCCAAGGGTAGTGCCGACCCCATGCCACCGTGCATGATTTTAGGGTTGGCAACTCCACGAACTCTCCCCTTTTTTCCTTGCTAGCAAGTGACAATGTAGCAATTTAGGCTAATGGCTGCCCGATGGCGAGGGCAATGCCATAGCCGTGCTGCCAATATGCGTTAATTAATTCTAATGAATTACGTCAATATCATGTTGACCAAGTAACGCATTATACATATTTTAAACATGGTATCGGAGCTGATGGTTCATGGTCTTTCAGCCTTTGCCTGGCGAGCATTATTTTCTTCCCACCTCGAGGACGAGGTGTGTTTGCATCGCCGGCACTTTCGTTGGAGTTTCGCCTTTGCGCGAGTCTGGCCACGGCCGTTGTAGTCCGCCAAGCCATTTACGAGGACAGCGCAGCTAGCACTTGGTGCCGCTGGCGTTGCTGCCAGCAGACCTGGATTCGGTGTGTTGCATATATTTGCGTAAAACAGATTCGTGAGCACACCCGCAGCTGCCAGTGTGCATGGTGTGCAAGCGTTGACGCTGGATGCCTGAAGTCCGTGTTTGGTTCTGGGCGGGGACAGCCAACTTTTTTATTTTTTCGACGACAGCAAATTTATTGTTCCGGATGCTGATTCCGCTGCTGGCACAGTGAGCCGTGAGGATTCAAGCCCATTTTCGCAGAGTCTACGAGCTGATATCGCCTTCTATGGCAAGCGGCATTGATCCGCTAGACTATTATACTCGACTTTTTATGTCGAGCGCCCAGTGCCTGCCCGAGAGCCACGTGCCGTGAGCCCAGTGCCGGGAGAGCCCGTAAGAGCCGCTGAGCCAGGAGCCGCCGAGCCAAGGAGCCTAGAGCCAAGAGCCAGGGGGTGTATGAGCCGAGCGCCTTTTGTCGAGATTTCGTTGATAATCAGTTTGGATTATTTATGACCTGCCGGCCATTGTTTTTTGTCATAGTTGAGCTAGTCCTTTGTTGGCCGTTGACCTGAAAGGACCTTCTCCTTGAGGGGGGGTGCCTGATTCCCCATCTTTCTTGCTGGTACTGAGTTTGAACCTCCTTATCCCCACCATGGTTAGCCGTGTAAGGGGGGTATGCCAGGGTGTTTTGTACCCGGCTATCCTACCTAGTTATTGAGGGGGGAGAGGAAGGAGTGTCATGTTTCTTTTGAGCACGCATGAGCTGTGCAAGGGGGTGTCTGAGGTTATGCCCACCTCTTGCCGTGTATTTATGCTAGGTAGTCTAGCCGTGTGCTATTCCAACTTATCGCATCACATTTTATATAGTGGCGAGTGAGATATTTAGTGCCGATGGTCCTATTCCGGCACTGAGCGTGCAATATGTGTGGCGATAATTAGAGTGGCCGTACCTATGTCCACGTCATGATGCGCCTGCACCTGTGCGCAGTACTTTCTAGAATGTGCACCGTATGCATGCATTCGACACCACTAGTGATGCTGACCTGTCATTTGTGCCAGCCGTTAGATTGTCGCCAAGGGTAGTGCCGACCCCATGCCACCGTGCATGATTTTAGGGTTGGCAACTCCACGAACTCTCCCCTTTTTTCCTTGCTAGCAAGTGACAATGTAGCAATTTAGGCTAATGGCTGCCCGATGGCAAGGGCAATGCCATAGCCGTGCTGCCAATATGCGTTAATTAATTCTAATGAATTACGTCAATATCATGTTGACCAAGTAACGCATTATACATATTTTAAACATTAAGAAAGGAATAGGAGTCTAAATTGAAGCAATAAAGGCAAAAGGAAAAACCTTGAATGTCTTAAGCAAAGAAACAATTAAAATCAATCCTTTTTAACCACAGTAATGGATAGGGAACCAAACTCTAAGGTGAGAGGGGTATCTGAGCTAGATGAGGATGCAGCCCGTTTAGGGGGAGAAGAAGGAGGGGTTGCAAAGACTAGAGATTCCACTGGAGGACGACCATGAGGGATAGAGCGTACCTGTAGGCCTAAATCTGATTCACTATGGTCTATAAGGAACTGCTGAGCTTCTTCAAAGGTCACAAATTTCTTATACCTAATTACGTTGTATACACGGTTCTGAACTATCTTCCTAGCGTCGGACCAAGAAAGGAAAATGGCGGACCATTGAGGCGTAATCACTACGTAATATTTGGCTAAGCTATTATCGCTGGAAGAATGGGAAGGAGCAGTAAAAGCACGACGCTGGCTCATGGTAACGCACCTGGTGGGTCTTGTGACGTCACGCTAGCAGTAGGAGGAGTAGGCGACTTATCTGGTTGATCTGGAGCACCGAAAGCAGCACAAGGGCGGCAATAGTCCAGCGCTCGTCCTAAAATCAGCGACCAGTCCCTCTGCGGGTGCGGCCGTCTAATAAAACAGCAGCACGAAGGAAAAGGTATAGTCTACCACGACGCTACTCGTCTCACTGTTGCCGAACCAAACAATTATCCTCTATCTACGACAGGAAGACAATTATCCTCTATCTACGACAGGAAGAAAACATGCGCAGGAAAACAAAGCGAAGGAGCTATCTAAGAAAGGGTTTATCCGCTACGAGCAGGTCTAGCATCTAGGCAGAGCGTGTCCCGAACCGGGCAGCACTACTCTCCCAGCTTGACGGCGACCCGCCCATTACCTGTCAAGAAAGTGTCGTCTTCGTATCCCTGGACGCGGAAGGGTTCTTGCAAAGGCGTATGTGACAAAGGACCGTCGTCTCGTTCTCTACCTACGAAAGTTCCTCCGGAACCATTGTTACGTCCTAAACTTCTACCTCCACCTCTACCTCTACCTGGCCTAATCCAACCTAAATTAGTCAGGCCACCTCTACTCAAACCCCTAGCGAAAGACGAACGAGACGGAGCTGATCTCAATGCATTCACGTATGTGTTGCTATAATACGCCATACAACCATTTACCCGAACCCGTTTATTCCAGGAATAGAGGAAGGAAACACACTACACTGCCGTGACCCAAGCCTATATGTGTTAATTCATTTAACACACGCCGAGTGACCACACGAGGGGTAGAACGTGCGTAAATGGTCACCAACGGTCCAGCATGCTCGGGCCGACCTGGCCCTTGCCTACAGGTGCACAGATGCACGCTGGTCCACTACATTCTACCCAAAGGATAAGGACCACTAATAAAGTACGCGGCGCGACGCCCAAAAGCATCCAATGCACCACAGTACTGCTATGAGGACAACAGTGTCCTAGTATGAACTACACGTAAACCTAGAAACGACCAAGGCAAGGAACCTAATTTACGTCCGTAACTACAACGAATTGTTACGCGACGTAACACTTCCTTCTGGAATGTAGGTAGCTCGGGCAGCCATCATGACGTAGGGTGGGAGGGCCTGCATCATCTTGACTTGATGCAGGCCCTCTGACACGGTTTCAGCCTTGTTGTTTAACTTGTTTTATCGGTTCCAGATGGCGAGCATGCACGGGTCTGTCGATGACTACATGATGGGTGGCATGCCTGCCGATGGCGGGCCTGAGCAGGAGGCCCATGAGTTTGCCCGCAATTTCGAGGAAACTGTGCAAAGCATTCGTACGGACACACCCCTCTATCCCGGGTTGTCTAAGATGGCCCTCGCCACGTCTTTGGAACTCCTGTCTCTGCTTGGCAAGAACAGCGCATCCGCCGTGTTTGCCGATGAGCTCTTTAAGTTTTTCTCTGACATACTACCACCGGGCAACCAGTTTCCAGCGTCGGTGGCCAAGGCAAAGTCTGTGATGAATAATTTAGGGCTGGGTTACCAAGTGTACGATGCGTGCCCATGCGACGAGTATCTGTATAAAGACAAGACTGTAAAGCAATGCCCCGTTTGCAAGCTGAACCGGTATGAGACCTATGAAGACCGGAGTGGAGAGACGGTTGTGACCACCAGACCGCATCGGCAGGTTCGCAAGTTTTCCCTGAAGGACCGGATCAGGGGCCTTTTCAGAATACCGGTGATGGCCAAAGCATTTAGGTACGCGGCGGAGAACCGAAGCAAGGAGCCTGACCACCCGCAGAAGAAGATCCACGGGATTAAAGGTCAGTTTGGCGCTGTCGTTTCCGCTTTTTTAATGTCCCTTTTTAAAAAAATATTTCCCTTGAAAGCTTGTTCTTGTGCACCGCTGCTGTTGATCCTCAAGTTATGCTGATTTGTGGCTCTGGCTCGTGCAGCAAGGTACCTGGACTAAGTTTTGCATGCATGTTTGCTTTTTCCCTTGGTTTGAACTGTTTTCTTGTGCCTCCCCGAGTGCAGATACAAGGGCCTGGCAGCGGCTTTTGGACCTGTTCCCCGAGCTTGCATCTGATCCAAGAAATCTGTTGATCGGATGCTGCTTCGATGGAGTGTGCCCGAGATACTGGTTAGACACCTATTCGTGCTGGCCGTGTATGGTTTGTTTTTTCAATCTGCTGGAGTGGGCGCACATAAATAAACATTTCTGCCCGATGGTCCTCCTGGTGGGGGCACACAGAGGCGAGCCCCAAAAAAGATGCGCATCTTCTTGGACCTCTTCGTAGACGAGCTAATAGAGCTTTTCAAAGGGTTTTATATATGTGATGTACTTGACGACGCCAAGGGGGAATTCCAAACTGCATTCATACGTGTGGTGCTGCTGATGACCATGCATGACTATCCCGCATTTTCAAAGCTGATCAACATGCCGGATGCAGGGTATGACGGGTGTTTAAAACATGGCCCAAAGTGGAAGGGGACGTATTTTTCAAACGGCAAGATTGTATTCCTGGGCAATGACCGCATGCTCCCTGACACTGACCCACGTCGTGTTATCACGCAGCCCAACCCGGGTGACATGACTTATGCTGAATATCTGAACCATTGTGAGGACAACGAGCGCCTACCTGAGGCCTTTTCGCGGCTTCCGTACTGGCCAGCCCTGCAATGCCGGAATGCCATTGACGAGTTCCACCTGGCTTCGAATTTCTTCCTTCGCCTCGGGAATTGCACGAGTGGTAAGATATTTGATTTTTGTCATTGTTAAACTGGATGGTATTTTTAGTCTTGGAAGTTTGCTGCACGCATGCCACCTTATGGCCAAAAGGTACTAAACTATTTTTATGTGTTTTTATGGTTGCGTATTTGGGTGCACATGCAGGTGAAGCTGCCACCAGGTCGGTACGGCATCGCCTCAAGGAGCTCAATCTGAGCCCTGACTTGTGGATGACCAAGGAGGAGACCACAACGGTTGCTGCTGATGGAACGGAGAAGACCACAGTCAAGTACAAGGGCAGTCAGCCAGTTTTTCAGCTGTCCAAGAGCGAGAAGAATGAGATTTGTGGTGAGTTGTGCGGCTGAGCATGGTTATGATTTCATAGTCCATGCTGCTTATAAAAGTTTATTTCAACAGAATGCTTATTCCAAGTGCTCGTTCATTAAAAGACTTTTCCATTTCAATGCATGTCCTTGTAGCTACATACTTAATCCTTGGTTATTAAATGGATCAAAATATCTGAAGCTAACTCTCACTTTTCCTGTTGTTAGCTGTTTATAGTTGGTTGCATGTTTAAGTGTTTTCCGTTAAAAGATGTGGCTTAAATCTCACAGTTTGTGTTGCTATTTTATGTGGGCATGTTCTTTTATGCAGATCTTGAGAGGCACATCAACATGTCCTTGCCAGACTGCTTCACGGGAAACATCGTTGGGCTGCTGGCGCAGGGAAAGCCAGAGCACAAGGCGAAAACACATGACAAGATTGTTTATTTTTGCAAGTATTTGCCCGTGTTGCTGCGCGGTCGTTTGCATCCGCGCGCACGGAGCGCGTTCCTTGAAGCTTCCGCAGGCTGGGACTGTGCCTTCAGCGGCCGTGTTTTAACGCAAGGGCAGCTCGATGAAGTAGGGAAGATGATGGTGCGGTCAGTGGTGGCCATGGAGCGGGTGATTCCCGCCAGTGAAATGTCCCGCTCAATGCATGCTGCAACACATTTGGCAGCCCAGATATCCGAGCTCGGCCTTCCTGACGGTCGGAACATGGCCTGGGGTGAGCGTGAGATGCAGGCGGTCACAGCGGGCCATATGTCTAATGTAAATGTGGAGAAGTCCATCCAGCGTTCATTCAACGAGTTCGAGGAGCTGACGTACCTGTCATACTTCATCCATGAGCAGACCGGGGTAAGTAATTTCTCACTGTATATGATTGTTTTGATTGTGTTTTTTTTTCTTCGGTTGAGTCGTTTGCAGTTTTGCTTGTTTTTTTATTTTCATGCATCCTTTCTGATAGCATGTCTTCTTTTTCCCTCCATGTGTGGGTGCATCTAATGTCACATTGTGCAGATTAAGAGCAAGTACTACAAGAACGGGGGCTTCGCCCCCGGGCCCCCGGTAGTAACCAATATTGTGCCTGTCCGGCGTTTGTGGCCGGTCTCCGGCCGGACACGTCACCTACTCTACTACAACCGTCTACGGAACGTGTGCACATTTAGGGCCCACTGAACGCGAGCAAATATTCCAGTCCGGGCGACCAACTGGAGTGAAAATCTGTGAAAATCGTACGCTAGTTCCCGGCCAATCGGAGATTCTGGAGACATTTGCCCTTCCCATGGCGCTACGGAGATGTGCGACTGAGGCCGTAAGCATTTGTAACCGTTGGGCTAACACAGCGAACACGTCTTGCACAGTGAATAAACTTTGTTCACTGTGCGATGTTCAGACGGAGGTACGTGTAAATTACGTATGCGTATATCATTGCATGTGCGTTAGGTTTAGTTGTGACATTTATTGAGCGTTACGGAAGCATTTATATTTCATTGGTAAGGCAGGGAGGACCATGAGCGCGACATTAATCTATTCATCCACTAATTTATCACAACCGGTTATACCGTAGGACAATTTACACTTAAGTTGGTCGCCCGGAGTGGAAGCAATATATGCATTCACTGATTGAGAATATTAGAGGCGGGTGAGAATGGCATGCAACATAGGGAAATTAAACCCCGAAAAGAAGAACCTGAAATATATGTATCAAGGAGACAACCATGTATACCTGGCATTACGTACTGCTCTACCAAAGATGCCCTCTACCTACATGCAGTTTCACCCATGGAGTATGCCCCTTAGATCAACCCCTGTCACGCAGTGCGTTACCAATGATGATAGGTATTGGGCATACGTACATGCAGCTTCACCCATGCCGTACGCCCCTCAGGTCAACCCCTGGCACGCACCGTGCCTTACCAATGACCGGACAGGTAAGGAGTACCTAGTGCAGTTTCGCCCATGCAGTATGCCCCTGAGATCAACCCCTGTCACCTTTCTTTCCAGCACAACCCTTTGGTAAGAAACCAAAGCTTGCCACAAGGCCAAATTCAATATACGCATACGCATAATGCAACCTACGCATACGCAAGATATGTATACACATAACATACAGCCTTACCAATGATACTCCCTACCTGCATGCGTTTCACCCGTGCAGTATGCCCCTCAGATCAACCCATGTCACTTTCTTTCCAACACATCCGTTTGCTCAAAGTACACAAGCTGGTGAGCCTCCAAGCACAGTGAAGCCGGTGCTAAGAAAGGTTTAATTGCCTCAATATTTACATACAACTGAGCAGCCTGCAGCAAACACCTTCCAACAAACCACTCAAAAACCACTCGATAAAACCCCGACAGCAGACATGTTTCGCTTCTTAGCAACGTTATCAACGTGAGGTTATGCCTTCTTTCCCGTCAGATAGCGCCAGATCCCTTGCCATGCCGCCCTGCAGCGCCGCCGGAGTTTTAATGATGTTATCTACGTTGCATGCCTGTAAGGTGTCAAGGCGCGACCCACCACAAAAGATGATCCCACCACAAAGTAGATCCCACCACAAAAGGTATCGTCCTTCGCCCGGGGACATAAGAAAGGGTCCGAATTCTCCCGATTTCTGGCCTGCGCTAGATGTCTCCTTGATAAAAATTTTCCCCCTTCCATGCAGGACGCGCATCCCGCGAGACTGGTGGCGCAAACCGATAGTTATGGAAATCTTGACGTAAAGCAGCACACTTTCGACTCAAAGGCCAGTATAAACGCTTCCTTGCCGTTGATTGAATCCCACAACACCTGACTTTTCAAAATGCACAAACAACATCATTCAATGACCTTCTTTCACGAATTCGCACGATTTCTCTGCATTCCGCATGCTATCGTTGTCTTCGTCCCTTCGTGCCTTCGTTGCATCCGTTAAAATCTGTTGAAATCATTGAAACCAACGCTACCGAGCTGTCCTTTGGCACGCAGCGACTGCGCGGTCGCCACGACACGCAAAAACCGGGCAGCAACCGGGCAACATGCACAAACAACACCATTAAATGACCTTCTTTAATGGAAATCGTGCGAATTCTCTGAATTCCGCATGCTATCCTTGTCTTCGTCCCATCGTGCACTCATTCCGTTGAAATTGTTGAAACAAACCCTTACCGAGCTGTCCTCTGGCACGCAGCGACTGCGCAGTCGACATGCAAAGTGACGAACCAACACGCAGCGACTGGGCAACAATGCCGCAATGCTGTGGTCAAACTGACGCTAGTTCCCGGCCAATAACCGGGCAACAACCCCACCACGTTTGTCGCACACATACCGCTTGAATCGGTCGCAATGCCGAAATTCTGTGGTCAATAGGCCACGCTACTCGAATACGGAAGAGTTTGCGCAACACTTTTGGCAAGAGTTTGGGCAAACAACTTTAGGCACGCCAGCCAAAACGCTGTCTGACAAAAGTTTGGCCGCAATGGTGGCACAAATGGGACAAACTTTGGCGCGCAACCAGTGGACGCAACCAAGCCAACGGCACGCATGTAAGGGAACCCCTACGGTCGACCCCCCAATCGCGGTCGCCGCGGAACGCTACTCGCACGCGGCAACAGTTTGCTTTTAGGGTTTGCGCAAACAAATCGCTGTCTAAAATTATAATATAAAGGGCAACAAGAAAAAAGTGGGGGAGGGGGGGCTATCGCCCCCCCTCCCCGACTTGAGAGGACGTGACTCGCCGCTAGCGGCCCAGAGGCCGATAGTCGACCTTCTGGGCGCCAACCGCACCGGCCCGCGCGACGCGCCAAGACCCTTCCACGGAGGACGCGCGAGCGGACGATTCCGACCGGGACGAACCGCCTCCGTGCGCCACGCGCAACGGACCCTTCCCCGTGAACACCGTGGAAGCTCTCCGAGCGTGAGATACTTGGAAATTTCGTCACGTTCGTATCGAAAATGAAATTCTGACCAATTTTCAGCTCGGACTGAACCACAATGAATTTCAGCATACCATTCGATAAACTTTCGAGATATTTCGGAGTCAGATACTTGGAAAATTCGTTACGGTCGTATCTCCAATGAAATTCTGACAAATTTCAACGCTCGGACTGAAACACAACCAATTTCCGCCTGAACTATTTCGCCCCACCCTGACTGAACGCCAGTTCGGCTCTGAACCTTCCAACCGTCCTGCAAATTTGATCCATCCGTTCAGAAAATCGCATTCCATTGACGTTGTGGCCCTAACCTCGAGCGCGTTATTCGAAACGGCGTGCACCGGTTGGTCCCCTTGTCCAAAGTGGTGCAACGGGAAACTGTGGAAAGTTTGAGGAGAGATCCATTCGCGACCCAAACGTTTGACGGTTAAAATAGTCAACGCGCCGTACCGTCCTGAGGCCGCGCGGATTGGCGAGACGCCCCACCTGCCCGCGAAACCCTGAACGTGTTCAGCGTTTCAGCACCCGTTCAGGAAAACACGACACTCGATCTCCAAGGTTTGGGGATTTTCTTTGTACTACGCGATTGGCCATATCGCTACGGTCCTGGACGTCGTCCGCTCCCGCGCTAGGGGGCGCGGGGGACGGCCCCACCAGTTGTGAGGGTAAGAATGCCACGAATTCCGCCATGGTTCTTGCAGGAAGTTGCCTTTATTAATAATCAGGAAACACAGACATAAGTCACGTCACTTCCAAGACTGCACGCAGCACAGACGACAGGGTCGCAGTGCCAAGAGAACGTGCACGCAAGAACTAGCGTCCCGGTGTGACCAAGTCACTCATATAGCTTACTAGGGACGCGTCCAAGTATTCAGCTGCACTGTCACAGCTGAACTGTCAATCAATTGATTACACAGACTCTGGCACGCCTTTGGCGCGCAGATCTATCAATTGTCCATACGGCTAGTCCTGTGGACCTATCCGTACACTAGTCAGCATCAATTGTCTCATAGGTCCTGGCGCGCTACAGTGCGCCTACCTATCAATTGACCATCAAGTCCTGTACAAGTCCTGTCAACGTCCTGCGGACTATCAAAGTGACACTTGTACATCCTGTGTCCGTACGCGCCCACAGTGGCGCGCCGGGTACTGTCGGCACAGCCTAGGAAACGTCATAACTTTTACGTTCCTTAACCAAATGAGGCGTTCAAGGTGCCGTTGGAAAGAGCGTAACAATCTCTATCCATCTAACGTAAATCCTTTACGTTAACTCCAATCCCTTCTTTTCTTTAGGGGTCACATCCCCTGCCAGGGACCCTTGAAGTAGCTTGAAATGTCCTTCACTCCAGCTTGAAGCTTGAACAGATGTCTTTAATGGCCAATGCCATTCCCCCAGCCCTTTCTTTTAAGGAACTGGAAAAGAAACAGATCTGCCACAGGGAAAACCATTTCATGAGAAATGGAGAAAACCTATGGAAGTGGCATTACAGAGTACCACCAGATATTAGAAGCACACAAAATTAAATACATACAGGTTAATTCTATGAGGTCTTCTCCAGGAATTAATCCCATCACCTCGGTAGAGCCTCCAGTACAATGACCTTCTGGCGGTGAGTTACATTAATCCCAGATACTAATCCCATAAAACCCAGTACATATTCAATATAAGTACAATAAATCCATGACAATTAAAATACCACTTGACAAAGTAAGGCGTATTACAATAGTTTGCCTGTCATTCTCTCAACAGGGGTCTATTGGCGCCCGTCTTACGGCGCCCGTCTACTTGCCAGATGGTAAACTGCCACAGCAAACAAATGACAAAATGAAACACATAGGCAACAATTAAATCCTGCCCTGGGGAACTAGGGAAGTCTGAACAGGCAAACACCTGAACAGGCCAGCTTGTAGAAACATAATACCAGGGAATCGAACCCCGCCCTATAAACCCCAGAATAAAGGTTCCCAGACCATTGTGAGAGGTATGTACAAATATACATTTCTTTTAAAATAGAATACATGGTCTGTAATGGACCTGTCAACCTTGTGTAGTCAACAGCATGAACCCCAGCCAAAACCTGGCTGTATCCTGATTAAAATCAGAGTGAGTGTACCATGGTCCATGAGCCTTAGTACAGACTAAAATACAGGTATTATGCCAGTCACAATGCTGACACTACCACACAATCTGCTCTCCAATGCCCTATAACCATGCACCAGCTTAGACAGCTTGCTGAGATGGGTCCATCAGAGACTGAAGAACCTTGTATTGCACTGCTGCCTTCTGCACTAGCTTGGTCAAAGCATCAGCAGGATTGTCAACCCCAGGGATATGCTCAATATTGGCCAAGGAGGACAACTCCTTAAGAAGGAGATAATCCAAGTCCCTACTTCTGGCCATCTGCCTGTGCACAAACTGCACCATCCCCATGGAGTCTGTTTTTAGAAGAGTGGTAACCTGAAGTGGCCAAGGAGTGTTAGAAGTCATCTGATGAAGCAACTCCTTCAGATAAAGGCTTGTGTGAATGCCTTCACAAATAGCCCTGCATTCTGCCACATCACTGCTGACAGCCACCCGTTTGTGCAGGCGACTAAACCAGCTCACCAAACTCCCCAGGCCTTCCTGTCTGAGCACAAAGAGCCCTGCAGCCCTGCCCCTGACCTTGGAGACCTGCCTGCTGTCCATTGAGCTATCCACATACAGCTCCATGCAAATGGGTTGTGATAAATCCACTGCAGACAACAGAATGCCAGATGAAGCCCTGACCTGATCAGCCACCTTGGCAGACCCTAGCTCCACCAGCATGTCATCAGGCAACCTGGCTATGACCATAAGGTCTGGCCTGGAAATGCCTGCCACCCAAGCAACCATGCCCCTCACCATGGGACACAGTGCCTGTGTGATGGTTGGAGGAAGCTTGCTAATGAGGGTCTCTTGATAGTCATTGCCCCCCACCAGCAGCATACGCCACTCCCCTCCCTTCTTCACCAGTGTGGCCTCCATGCCCACAAACAGCAGAGGCTCATTCTCCACCTGCCATTGCTCCCTACCCAGAGGAAACTTGGACTTAATGATGGAGATCAGCTCCTTAAGCCACGACGTGGGAGCTATCAGATGTAGGTCATCCCCGTGCAGCGAAGCATACACTGGCAGGCCTTCCCATTGCCCCAGAAACAGACAGGGGTCTACAGGAGAGACCTTCAAGTTGCAATGCTCCTTCAGGAAACGGTTGAGAGTCTCCCTCCAGATTATTGGACTTGACCTCAGGCCCTCCAGGCCCTTGAGGATTTTAAGGAACTCCGTGTGGATGTCCCTTTTCCATACAGCAGGCACCCTAACATAGAAAGGCGTCTTGCCCTCCCACTTTTCCTGTGCCACATCTGCATCACCCTCCAGAAATGCCCTCTTGAAGTCTATCACCACTGAGCCATAGTCCAAGCCCTTGTTGAGAAGGCCTAGAAAGACACACAGCAGCAGCCTCCAAGTATCATGCAGCATGCCAGGGGTATACAACTCCTCAGCAGTGCACTCACCAGTACCCTTGAACTCATTCAGCACTGGCCTGACATGTGGTACCTTGACCCCGTCCACCTCCTTCATCTTGATGACAAACTTGAGCTTGAGTAGACGTCGTGCAGGAGGCAGGTCATTGACAGGTTCCACGCATTTCTTGGAGATCCAGTCCTCCCCAGATTTAATCAGACCCAGTGTGACCTGGGGACACATAATGGGAGAGGACATGAGCTTCACCAGGCCTTGGTAGTTGATAGGGCTGTGTCCAGCAAGTGAGTGAGGACCAATGCCCAAACTGCTTGGATGACTAGCAGCTGGCAGTATGAGGTCATCAACCAAGGGCTCCTGCCCCTGGCACACTTGCACACGCTTAACCGTCCTGGTTACTGCACGTGATAGGTGAGTGGTCCTGAAATTAATCAGTGGGACCTGACCAGCCCCTTCCTTAGTCAGGAGAGAGGACGTGATCACTACCCCATCCTGGCATAGGAAATTCTGCCCCAGAAGAGCAGGTCCTTGATAGCCCTCCAAGACACAAAAAGCAGTGTCCTGTCCAAGGATAGGAATGAATACCTCACCCAGTACCTTCACGTGTACCCCGCCACTGAAGTCAGACACAAACTGATAGCTGGGTTCAGACATGCTGTACCCTGCTGCAGCCCTGGTCCCAATAATGGAGACCTGAGAATTAGTGTCTACCTCTAAGGCAGTGTCCAGCCCCAGATTGCCATGCCACCTGAGCTTGGCTACCTTGGGCTGCTTCTTGGCCCTTTGTAGAGCCCCAATCAATCCAGCCAAACTTGTCCCCCTGGGCTTGGTTAGTGCCTTGGGCTTGACAGTTGACTCCCCAGCTGTTGACCTTGCAGCCTGTTCAACAAGTACCTCTGCAACCTGGCCAGGGCTGACAGATTCCCCTGCAACAGATGTGGTCGTTGCGTCAGTGATGTCACCTGGGACCTGAAAATCCTGCAGATCCTGTGAGCCTTGTGCCTGACTGCCCTCATTCATCAGGTTAGGCTTGACATATGACCAACTCAGCCGGTGTACATGCTTTGGTTCGTCCTCCATGCTGACCAAGCATGCGTGGCTAGCTTCATCAACCTGGGTAACCACCCCAGGACTCCAGCTACCACGTTTGCCATAAAGGCTAGGTTCCTTCCAAGCTAGGACCTTCTGACCCACTTGTGGCTCCAGCATCTTCCAACCCCGGTCCTTCTCCCTCAGCTTGGCAAAGGTGACATGTGCAGCATGTTTCCAGCCCTCCAGCACATGTGGTGGGCACAGGCCATGATATAGACCCATTGGGCTGACAGCAACTCCATCATAGTAGAAGTTAACCCTGCTGTTCAGCTGCTGCTCCACGTTCCTCAGCCATGCACTCCTGACAAGTGCAGGTGCAGACAAGGGTACCCAGTCTTCAGAGATGATCAATTTCTTGACCTCCTGGATTGCCCTCTCGATAGCACCCTGCTGCCCATGAGCCTCCCTAGGTGTAACCAGCAACTCAGGAAGGGTAGGATCACCCTTGAGATGCTGAAACTGCATGTCCACCTGGATCCTTGTGGTAGGAAACTTGGCTCTTACATTCTGCAGGGCAGCCAGCAAGTACCTGTTCTTCATAGAAGGTAAATGCTCCAGCACCTTGTATTTCGTGTACCTGTCCACGCACACCAACAGTTGCATGCCCCTGATGTGTTGGATATCACACTGCAGATCACCAATGCTCTGAGGTAGAGCTTTGGCATGTGATTTCCTGGGCTTGTTGGAGGACAACTGGCACTTACACCGTGAGGCAGCTTGCTGACACGCCTTAAGAAGGGGTGCCCTGCCCATACGGAAGGCAAAGTTGTTTGACAGAGAAGTGGCATGCCCAAACATGTTGTGGATTCGGGCACCCAACTCCTGGTACACAGAGGAAGCAGTCCCTGGCACAGTCAGGACTGTGCTGTCAGGTTGTCCAGCATCACCATGCTGACTTCCATCCTGTTCTGACTCAGAGCCTGAGTCACCCTGCTCATGCCCAACACCTGGACCGCCAGCAGGGACCACATGCATACCACCAGAGGCCTTCACACCCCTCTGTGGTTGTACATTGGTTTCTCTCAAAATGAGAGGTCCACCCTCGTGCCCAGCACGAGGATGCATAGGGTCAGACATACTTACAGCTGCATCAGCTGTCAAGGACGTCTTCATAGGAACCTGTACCTCTCCAGGTGACCTGGGGCCACACTGAACCTGGAGATCACCCTCTTGTTGCCCAGATATAAAATCTGCATTGGAGCACCTGGCCTCCCCCTTGGGTGAATTAAGGTGTGTAGGGGTTGCCTCAGACAGTCACTGCTCCTTGTTGTCTTCTTGCTGACTGCCCTTTGAAGGCTGGCCTGCCTGGGACTTGTTGTTGTTCTTCTTGTTGTTGTTGTTATTCTTGTTGCTGCCCTGGCCCTGGGACTTCTTGAAGCTGGGACACTCCTTCTTGATGTGCCCCCACCCCTTGCACAGGTAGCATTGTATCTTGGACTTGCCCTGGCCACTGCCCCCATTGTCAGACGCGTTGCCCTGCTTGGGCTGACCACCCACCCGCCTGAACACCGACTTGGAGTGTGACCTCCTGTCAGAATCAGGTGAATGATCTCCCTTGCGCTTGTGATGGTTGCCCCTACGCCCTCCTTGGCTTCGGTCAGCCTCAGACGTCTTGGAGCCACCCTGGGTACGCCCGCCTGCCTGGGTAGCCTTCACTGCTGGCACTCCACCCTCAAACAGCTCCTCTGCCTCGAGAGCTTGTTTAATGATGACCTTGTAGGCCTTCAGGGTAGAGTGTGGGGCACACATGACTTTTAAGGAGCCACGTGTCGCCTTATCCAGCCCAGAAACCTTGAGCCAGTTGGTTAGGGCTATGTTATCAGCGACATTAAAGCCGTGAGCCCTGCCCTCCTCAACCATCTTACAATAGTTGAGAAAGTTCTGGATCAGGTCCCCCTTGACCTCCCACCCTTGATACTTGTCCTGCCAATGGATGCCGACCTTCTTCGTTGGTCCTCCAGCAGCTCCTTCAGCTCAGCCACGTACAGTGCCCAGGCCTTATTGGCCTTTTTGCACTCCCTGGTTAGGTCCTTAATCTGGTCAGTACACTTGCCAAAAGTGCTACTGCCTATCCAGATTTGATAGTAATTTGTACCACCGTACAAGCTAGGGAACCCTTCCAATCCCTCCACAAACTCTTCAGCCTGCTTAGGCTTGGAGTCTGAGGTTACAGGCTGCAACTGATTGACAATTAAAAGACCCTGTGTGGTAAGATCAAAGCCATGAATAGCTTGTGCATTATTATTATTGTGAGGAAGGTTGGTAATCTCTCCGGTAAGCCCCACGTCATCTACGTGAGCGGTTCCACTACCAGCACCCCCATTATTATTCCCACTGGCTGGACCCTTGCTACGGCGTCCCTCAGCCATCCTGCACTACCAGCTATTCAAAGAACACCTTAACAAAGCAGCAGAAAATATGTACAAAATTTTTGTGTCGCCACTGCCGCCTGCGCCGGTGTCGCTGCCGCCCCGCGAATTGCCGCTGAAAATTCGACAAAAAAATGTCGACGAGTACTGCAGAAGAAAATTAGGCCGACTAGTAGTCAAGGCCCCTGAAGTCGCAGTACGTGTATACGAACTCACGATCCTCCATATCCAGCTCCGGACCTGCACCGGTATGAATTAAAACCGGCGTGCTCCCCGCCGCGTAAGTTGCGACGCGCCGACGCGCGACGAGGCGCAGAGGATGTGTAAAGATCGTCAATAATTCCCACCCCGCGGGAATCCACTCTCGCACAGAGGCGAGAAATGCCACCAGGTTAATTAAAACCTGGCGCTCGCGACTGCGTACGCCGCGAGTGAGCAGCGATAACAGCGCGAGATCCTGAAACAAATTTGTCGACACCGCCGGCGCGCCCCCCGTGCGTAGCGATGCCCAGTTTTGCAGGTTTCTCTGGTAACCGGTGAGTGAAGAGAGGACGTTGTCCAACTCCTCAATGGCAGTCGTGACTTCGGTCACCGACCGCAAACCTCCCCGCACCTGGACCGTAAATGTCGATAAAATGTTTCGAATCTGGTCCAACAGGTTGCGGATTGCCGGCACCAGTGCTGGCAAATCGGGGTCCTCGGGGTTATCCCCGAGCAATGCGTGAGCTGCACGCTGCTGACGATGAAGCTCGTCGAGCGAGACCGTTACTTCGTCGAGCAATTGCTGCCACGACGGCACCGTCGGTCTTGACGAAGAACCAGCCGGCGGAGCGGCTATTTCCTCATCGTCCGGAATCCGAAATTCTTCCGAATTTGGCATCTTTTTGACAGAGCGTGTAATACGAGTTGTGAGGGTAAGAATGCCACGAATTCCGCCATGGTTCTTGCAGGAAGTTGCCTTTATTAATAATCAGGAAACACAGACGTAAGTCACGTCACTTCCAAGACTGCACGCAGCACAGACGACAGGGTCGCAGTGCCAAGAGAACGTGCACGCAAGAACTAGCGTCCCGGTGTGACCAAGTCACTCATATAGCTTACTAGGGACGCGTCCAAGTATTCAGCTGCACTGTCACAGCTGAACTGTCAATCAATTGATTACACAGACTCTGGCACGCCTTTGGCGCGCAGATCTATCAATTGTCCATACGGCTAGTCCTGTGGACCTATCCGTACACTAGTCAGCATCAATTGTCTCATAGGTCCTGGCGCGCTACAGTGCGCCTACCTATCAATTGACCATCAAGTCCTGTACAAGTCCTGTCAACGTCCTGCGGACTATCAAAGTGACACTTGTACATCCTGTGTCCGTACGCGCCCACAGTGGCGCGCCGGGTACTGTCGGCACAGCCTAGGAAACGTCATAACTTTTACGTTCCTTAACCAAATGAGGCGTTCAAGGTGCCGTTGGAAAGAGCGTAACAATCTCTATCCATCTAACGTAAATCCTTTACGTTAACTCCACCTTCGGCCTACGGCCGCGGCCAAAGTTTTCGGGCTTCATAAATCGTAGTTACATTAGGGGACTAGTGGGGGGGCCAAGGCCCCCCACTTTTTCGGACGCACTACGCCACCAGGGGCCCTGAGGCCCCCGCCGAAAGCTTCGGCAGGCCGGGTTGAGCCCGCCGACCGGCCCGGCCCCTACGCCGGGGGGCGAACGCTCGGCGGCCTTCCTTTGGGGGCTTCCCATCGCGCGCGCTCGCGCCGGCCCGCCGCACCGTCGATCCCACGCTCCGTCCCTCACGGGCACGTCCAGCACGCGTCGTACTACTAGTACATCAACTCAGTCCGAATAGTACCGTACATTGTGAGACGTCGCCGTTCATTGCATGCAAGTATTTCCTTACTCATTACTTCCTAACAACTGAAACTCACAATGCAGCTAAGCCATGCAGGACACAATGTGGGTACCGCTTTTTGCAAGCGGCAGCCATAACGACCAAACACTTCCATGCAAACTCAAATGTTCATCATTCATTAATATTCATTGAGTGGCAATCCTTTGTAAACACATGCACCATCGGTCATGCCCACTATGACTTCATGTAGACAATGTTTTGTACATGACTCGACAGTGCCCTTGTGCGCGACCGTGCGGCGCGGGAGGCCAGCCCTGTCCATTTGTGGGTGTGGTGGGGAGCTGCCATGCATGCGTGTGTTTAGGGGGTGGCTGGCATGCATGCCTGGGTTCGTGGGGTGGCTGCCATGCGTGCGTGGGTGTGGGGGGTGGCTGGCATCCGTATGTGGGTGTGGGGGGTGGCTGGCATGCACGTGCATGTGGGGGGTGGCTGTCATGCATGCGTGCATGTGGGGGGTGGCTTGCATGCGTGCGTGGGTTTGTGGGGTGGCTGGCATGCATGCGTGGGTTTGTGGGGGGGCTGCCATGCATGCGTGCATGTGGGGGAGGGCTGGCATGTGTGCGTGGGTGTAGGGGGGGGCGGCATGCATTTGTGGGTGAGCTGGGGAGCTGCCATGCATCCGTGGGTTTAGCGGGGCGCTGCCATGCGTGCCTGGGTTCGTGGGGTTACTGCCATGCGTGCGTGGGTGTGGGGGGTGGCTGGCATGCGTACATTGGTGAGGGGGGTGGCTGGCATGCATAAGTGGGTTTGGGGGGGGGCTGCCATGCATGCGTGCATGTGAGGGGGGGCTGGCATGCGTGTGTGGGTTTGCGGGGGGGCTGGCATGCATGCGTGGGTGTGGGGGTGGATGGCAAGCATGCGTGGATTTGTGGGATGGCTGGCATGCATGCTTGCATGTGGGGGGGGGCTGGCATGCATTCGTTCGTGTGGTGGGGAGCTGCCATGCATGCGTGGGTTTAGGGGGTGGCTGGCATGCGTGCGTGGGTTTGTGGGGTGGCTGGCATCCATGCGTGGGTGTGGGGGGGGGCTTACATGGGTGCGTGGGTTTGTGGGGTGGCTGGCATGCATGCGTGGGTGTGGGGGGGGGCTTCCATGCGTGCGTGGGTTTGGGGGGGGGCTGCCATGCGTGCGTGGGTGTGGGGGGGAGTGGCATGCATGCGTGGGTGTGGTGGGGAGCTGCCATGCATGCGTGGGTTTAGGGGTGGGCTGGCATGCGTGCCTGGCTTTGTGGGGTGGCTGCCATGCGTGCGTGGGTGTCGGGGGTGGCTGGCATTCGCACGTTGGTGAGGGGGGTGGCTGGCATGCATAAGTGGGCCCGCGGTGCCCCTGATTGCTGTCTGGCCCCTAGTCATGTGGATGTGGCTGGCTGCCTGCCCACCTATTCGCGGCATCCCCCAACCCCATGCCCCAAGGCTCGTAGCTCAAGCCTCATGGCTCATGCCCCATGTCCCCTGCGCCTTGCCCCTTGCCTGCCAGCCTACCTGTGCTGCATACCCTTGCAGCCTCCCCTGCCTCGCCTGGCCTGGCCTGGCATGGCCTGCCCTGCCCTCTCTGCCCTCCCGCCCGCCCATGCGGTCCGATGCCACGGATGGAAAATGAGAAGAAAAACAATATGGCCCCGCTGGCACCACAAATCACCTTGTTGGTCAACCAAGGGGATAGCCTGCACAATGAGACAGAAACACAGCAGACCCAGCAAAGCAAGATTCAGGTTGTAAGCCAGTGCAGAATACTTTTGACATGCTTGATGAAGAAATATAACACACCTTCTATTGTCACACCTTCTATGAACAAATGGTTGATTGATCACCTTATACACCACGTAAACATGTTACCAGACGCGCTCTTCAGCCCAGTGAAAATCCACGTGCGAAGCAAGGCAGATTATCTTACGCAGTAAGCACCATGAATGTCAGCCACTACAGCAGTAAATGACGCCCTAAACTCATGACCAGGCAAGCATCCACAGGGGCTTTCACCGCCCAGTATATTCCAGAAAAAAGCATCACAGATCCTCTGGCAACGGACGTTCACACGGGAAACCCGAAGGACCATGAAGATGGCGTCCTGCACGGCTAAGAAAATGAAACGCAGACCCTTGCTACGCTATGTCTTCGCTGCGACTAGGTGAATTCGGCCCAATGGAAACAACGCAACCGAGGAAACGCATCAGAAAGAGAGCAGGCACTAGCCCGTTCATCGAAACAAACGACTCACCATCGCCATCGCCAGCGTACGTCCCGTGGCAACAAATGATTCCAGCGTTCATTCCAATATGGTGTGACGACAACAGAAACTCGTCGGCCACACCCACGCCTTCCACGAACAGCAAACTGATTTCACTAGGCACCCAATACGTCAAGCAAAGAAGCACGATAGCATAATACCTAAATCTACAACGACATTCCATTTCCAGGTCGCTAGCTATCGCAGCAGGCCACAGCGCCCCGAACCTCTCCCACACACGTGACTGCCCACCGACGTCCAGCCAGATCAGAAACAATTCAAAGGTACGCATCGAAATTGAACATTGAACGCTATAAAAGCAATGCCCACGCATTGTCCATCCCCAATTTTCCAGGCTGCGTTGACCGCCATCCCCAGCCAGCAGGAATGCTAGAAACTTCGTGACCGACCCCTCGCCCCCACCCTTTGTCAGAGCGCGCCCGGGGCTGGCAGGCGCCCGAGCAGGTCGCGCCACGTGTCCAATTCCTGACACACCCTGTCCGTACTCCAGGGTGTACGGGCCGGCGCACCCTGCCGTACTCCCCTGGGACCCTGGGCAGCCCCTGAGAGTGTCTGAGCGTCTCTGTGGGCGGGCGCCCCACTTTGAAAGAGAAGTACAGCCTTTTTGGGAGAAGTTTATCACCTTCCCCCCCCGCGAGCCCCTGCTCGGGCGTCGGCGTCCAAAAGTCCCGGTTCAAAGCTTATCACCCCTCCCCCCCGGCGATAGCTGGAGAGGGTGTGCCAATTTTGTTCCCTCCCTCTCCCGCCCTTCTCGATGGTCGAGTTTGGATAGGATATACTTGATATACTTCTTTTTTGACCAAAAAGACAATCTATTTTATGGCTATGAAAAATTACAAAATTGTATCAATGGGTGATGTATCAAGGGTGGGTATATATGGACAGTTGTGGCCGGCGCCCGGTAAAAAAGAAGTCTATCAAGAGTATCCTATCCACCGCGACCCCCCGCCAGATGCGGGAGAGGCACCGAGGGATCCCCCCGCCACCCGCCCCCGCGTTCCCGCCCCCGAACATGGATAACCTTCTAACCCCCCTAAAGCCCGCCGCCCCCTCTCCCGGGGTTGGCGCCTCTCGAGCGTGATAGACTTCTCTCCCCTTGGATAAGCTTCTCTTCACGGTCCCCTAGACGATGCCCCAGTAGGCCCGCTGCTCGGCCGCGGAGTCGAGTGCCTTGTCGAGCCTGGTCTGGTGCAGCGCGCCGAGGAGGTCCCTGGCGGAGGCGGGCGCCACACGCCTCATGGCGCCCAGGAGTCGCTGCACGGTGCTCCCCCCTCCCTGGCCCACGCCCCTCGGTATCTCTGTCGGGCCCAGGGGCAGGGGCAGCACGCGTATGACCCCTTGGTAGCTGGCCCGCGCGTCCCAGAAGCTGGCGCTCCACTTCTTCGTCGGCTGCGAGAAGACGATGGCGAGGTCCTGTCGGATGCGGCGCCCGGCTCGCAGCCAGCGGCGGAGCTTTTCCTCGGGGTCGTCGGCTAGCACACGTCGCGCGATCATGCCTGTGATGCACGCATATGGCTGGCATTTTTTCGACCCGGAGTCGGCCCGGAGTCGGCCCGGAGTCGGCCCGCCCCCTTGCCCTGAGTAGGCTTTCTAGCGCCCCCTCCCCCTCCCCCTCCCTCTCCCCTATCTGCCCCCCTCCTAATCTCCTTTCCCTTCCCCCCATTTCCGGGTCCCACAAGACCCACTCACTGATGTTCCTGTCGCGCCACATTCCGGGCCCCATATCGCTGTGCTCAATGGCAGCCGCGGCTTCCTCGTCTCCGACGCTTCTCAGATTATAGGCGGTCGCGCCCCCGAGATTTCCTGGATGGAGCGCCCATATGAGCTCCGCCACGGGGGTCAACCTGCGCGCCACCGCAAACATGACGTCGAGCACGTCCCTGACGAGATGCTGTCCTCCGGGGAACACGGGCATCCACCCTTCCTTCCCCTGCTCCTTCGCGTGGATGCCTGGCGGCCCTTCGAATCTAGCAATCCACATGTCATGGCGTGGCATGTACACGAGGGCGACCCCAGTGGCGTGTTCCTCGGCCCGGCGCAACCACAGCCGCAGCAGGGTCGCGACCAGGGTTTGATCGGTGGTAAAGCTTTGCCCGCGAGATCCGCCGATCCTGCGCCTGTGCATGCTGGTAATAATACAGGGTCGCATTTTTTTGGGGCCGAGTCGACCCGCATTGGACGTGCAGTTGACTTGCTTTTGACCCGCATCCGGCCCGAGTCCAGCCTGCGCGGGGCGCGCGGGTGGATCCGGCCAGACGCACCCGTGTTCGCGCAGGGCGATTGTCGCGTTCAATGATGGATGGGGAGGGATGATAGGTAGGTGCCGACCCTGGTGCGTGCGTCCTCGGGCCGGGGTTAAGAGGCCCGTGCGCTCACCTGGCAGCGAATAAGATGGTAAGCGATGCCAAGATGGATGGAGTGGAAATGTCTTCTGCCACGTGTCAGCATACGGTGCGTCCACGTGTCACGTATTTTAAAGTTAAAAAGGCCAAGAGCAGGATGACAGGTGACAGATGCCAGCATAAGGGGCCACGGGCCACAGGGTACTTTGACATTGACAGGCAAGGGGGAGTTTGACAGGGACAGGGGTGCGGTCACAGGACGGGTAAAAAAAATATCTAAGCCACGGGTATAGGGGTACCCTGGGTAGCAGTAGGGTTTAGGGGCAGGAATGTTGGAGGGGAGGCGAGGCCACGAGGTGGCAACGCAGGTGGGGGCCAGGATAAGGCACCGGCGGTGCGACCCTGGCACGTAGCGGGGGGTTTTGAGACAGGGGATGCGCATCCCCTGTCTCAAAACCCCCCGCTACGTGCCAGGGTCGCACCGCCGGTGCCTTATCCTGGCCCCCACCTGCGTTGCCACCTCGTGGCCTCGCCTCCCCTCCAACATTCCTGCCCCTAAACCCTACTGCTACCCAGGGTACCCCTATACCCGTGGCTTAGATATTTTTTTTACCCGTCCTGTGACCGCACCCCTGTCCCTGTCAAACTCCCCCTTGCCTGTCAATGTCAAAGTACCCTGTGGCCCGTGGCCCCTTATGCTGGCATCTGTCACCTGTCATCCTGCTCTTGGCCTTTTTAACTTTAAAATACGTGACACGTGGACGCACCGTATGCTGACACGTGGCAGAAGACATTTCCACTCCATCCATCTTGGCATCGCTTACCATCTTATTCGCTGCCAGGTGAGCGCACGGGCCTCTTAACCCCGGCCCGAGGACGCACGCACCAGGGTCGGCACCTACCTATCATCCCTCCCCATCCATCATTGAACGCGACAATCGCCCTGCGCGAACACGGGTGCGTCTGGCCGGATCCACCCGCGCGCCCCGCGCAGGCTGGACTCGGGCCGGATGCGGGTCAAAAGCAAGTCAACTGCACGTCCAATGCGGGTCGACTCGGCCCCAAAAAAATGCGACCCTGTATTATTACCAGCATGCACAGGCGCAGGATCGGCGGATCTCGCGGGCAAAGCTTTACCACCGATCAAACCCTGGTCGCGACCCTGCTGCGGCTGTGGTTGCGCCGGGCCGAGGAACACGCCACTGGGGTCGCCCTCGTGTACATGCCACGCCATGACATGTGGATTGCTAGATTCGAAGGGCCGCCAGGCATCCACGCGAAGGAGCAGGGGAAGGAAGGGTGGATGCCCGTGTTCCCCGGAGGACAGCATCTCGTCAGGGACGTGCTCGACGTCATGTTTGCGGTGGCGCGCAGGTTGACCCCCGTGGCGGAGCTCATATGGGCGCTCCATCCAGGAAATCTCGGGGCGCGACCGCCTATAATCTGAGAAGCGTCGGAGACGAGGAAGCCGCGGCTGCCATTGAGCACAGCGATATGGGGCCCGGAATGTGGCGCGACAGGAACATCAGTGAGTGGGTCTTGTGGGACCCGGAAATGGGGGGAAGGGAAAGGAGATTAGGAGGGGGGCAGATAGGGGGAGAGGGAGGGGGAGGGGGAGGGGGCGCTAGAAAGCCTACTCAGGGCAAGGGGGGCGGGCCGACTCCGGGCCGACTCCGGGCCGACTCCGGGTCGAAAAAATGCCAGCCATATGCGTGCATCACAGGCATGATCGCGCGACGTGTGCTAGCCGACGACCCCGAGGAAAAGCTCCGCCGCTGGCTGCGAGCCGGGCGCCGCATCCGACAGGACCTCGCCATCGTCTTCTCGCAGCCGACGAAGAAGTGGAGCGCCAGCTTCTGGGACGCGCGGGCCAGCTACCAAGGGGTCATACGCGTGCTGCCCCTGCCCCTGGGCCCGACAGAGATACCGAGGGGCGTGGGCCAGGGAGGGGGGAGCACCGTGCAGCGACTCCTGGGCGCCATGAGGCGTGTGGCGCCCGCCTCCGCCAGGGACCTCCTCGGCGCGCTGCACCAGACCAGGCTCGACAAGGCACTCGACTCCGCGGCCGAGCAGCGGGCCTACTGGGGCATCGTCTAGGGGACCGTGAAGAGAAGCTTATCCAAGGGGAGAGAAGTCTATCACGCTCGAGAGGCGCCAACCCCGGGAGAGGGGGCGGCGGGCTTTAGGGGGGTTAGAAGGTTATCCATGTTCGGGGGGCGGGAACGCGGGGGGATCCCTCGGTGCCTCTCCCGCATCTGGCGGGGGGTCGCGGTGGATAGGATACTCTTGATAGACTTCTTTTTTACCGGGCGCCGGCCACAACTGTCCATATATACCCACCCTTGATACATCACCCATTGATACAATTTTGTAATTTTTCATAGCCATAAAATAGATTGTCTTTTTGGTCAAAAAAGAAGTATATCAAGTATATCCTATCCAAACTCGACCATCGAGAAGGGCGGGAGAGGGAGGGAACAAAATTGGCACACCCTCTCCAGCTATCGCCGGGGGGGAGGGGTGATAAGCTTTGAACCGGGACTTTTGGACGCCGACGCCCGAGCAGGGGCTCGCGGGGGGGGAAGGTGATAAACTTCTCCCAAAAAGGCTGTACTTCTCTTTCAAAGTGGGGCGCCTGCCCACAGAGACGCTCAGACACTCTCAGGGGCTGCCCAGGGTCCCAGGGGAGTACGGCAGGGTGCGCCGGCCCGTACACCCTGGAGTACGGACAGGGTGTGTCAGGAATTGGACACGTGGCGCGACCTGCTCGGGCGCCTGCCAGCCCCGGGCGCGCTCTGACAAAGGGTGGGGGCGAGGGGTCGGTCACGAAGTTTCTAGGGACGCGTTAGAAGTGCTTTTACCGTGGTTACAGCACTTCTAAAGCGTCCCTAGAAACTTCGTGACTGACCCCCGCGTTCCTGCCTGTTCAGTGCGTGATAGTGTGTGATAGTGTGTGATAGTGTGTGGTAGTGTGAGTGTGTGCCTTTAAATTTTTTTCGTGGTGTGGTGTGGTGCGTGTGTGTGTGGTGGGTGTTTGGGTGTGTGAGTGTGTGTCATAGTGAGTGTGAGTGTGTGTGAGTGTGTGTCAGTGTGTGGGTGTCGTGTGTCAGTGTGCGACAGTGTGTGGGTGGCGTGTGGCAGTGTGTGTGGGGTGGGTGGGAGGGGTGTGTGGCGTGTGGCAGTGTGTGAGTGGCGTGTGCCAGCGTGTGTGGGGTGGGTGGGAGGGGTGTGTGGCGTGTGCCAGCGTGTGGGGTGGGTGGGGGGGGGGGGAGGGGTGTAACTGGCGCAACCGACTGTACCAGGTAACAAGTGAGGTGTGATCTTGCTCCAGGGTAACTAATGCTGCTGCCCTGCCCCTGACCTCTGTGACCTTCCTATTATCCATAGAACTGTCCACATAGAGAACCATGTCAAGGGGCTTGTACAAATCCACAGGACCCAGTATAAGAGGGGGAGACAGTTAGATGAGATGCTTAGGCTGACACACGGATTTCCGGCCTGCGCGCCGCGTATTGCCTACCGCGGCTGAGCGGGACACCTCAGTACAGTACGGCAGGGTGTACGGTACTGAGGTGTCATGTGGACCGATGTGCGGTTAGTGCCAGACTGTTCCTAGGTGCTAGCTCGACCCGCCAGGTCTGGTGTAGCCGGGCCTGACGGGCCGAGTCTTAGCTGGATGCTAGTGACGTGGTCGCATGGCATTGCAGTGTACACTTGTCCACTGGTCGTGTGCTGCAGGTAGCACCGCCATAGGCATATAGGTGTAGCACTGGGGAGTGCCACAGCACCCGAGTCTGCCCAGTTCCATTCTGAGCCCTCAGCTTTCATCGCTCTCTCATTGTATTATTGTAATACAATCATCATTCGCTCTCAGCTTTCGCAGTTGTTCGTCGTCCCTAGTCTCCATCCAACTTGGACTGAAAAGTTCGATATTTTTTTTACAAGCAAAAAAAAAGATATGGCTTCCAACAACGGCAACAACGGCAACAACAACAAGGGGAAGGCGCCTGCCAGGCGCACCTCACCCCGCCTTTCGCCGGAGGGCACGCCCTCCACCAACGATGCGAGGGTGACGCCCAACGTCACCTTCCGCACGGTGGTCGCTGACCAACCCAGGCGTCGGGGCCCGCAGGTGGGGCCCGGCGCCCGGGGATGGCGAGCGGTCGGCCGTTTGCCACTGGCGGTTCGTCCGCCATGGCACCTGGGGGGCAGGTCCCCCGGGCACGACGTTCCCCCGTCGCAGGTGACGGGGGTCGTGAGCGGAGTGATTCCTCGAGGAGGATGGCGAGGTGCAGCCTGCGAGGCCTCGGCCTTCGCTTGAGCTTTCGTCGCAGACACCTGCGACGTCTGGCAACCTTTCCGTGGGCCGACAGATGGCCACCATGGACATTGACCGGTATGGGGAACATGTTCCGCCCCCGGTCGCGTTCGGGCGCCCACCCCATTTTCTCCCCCTTGGGGAGGACGACATCCCGGCGTTCATTTCGGTGAACGGCCGGATCTTACTCAACGTTTTCAGTTGCTTCCAGATGAGGAGATCCACGCGATAGAGGTTCATCGGGTGCACACGCTGATCGAGGGGCGTCTTAGGATGCAGTCCCACTGGTTCAGGTGGCAGTTTGGCTGTACTGTTTCGCCAATCGGCCGAGGCACAACCCCGGCACTGTTGATCAGTGGGCGTCCAGGCAGCGCCAGAGAGAGGCGCTGCGCGTGGTCGCCAGACAGAGATCGCGCTGACTCCGTTGGGGCCGTGGCCCCAAGTCACGCCAGTTGGCTGGGGCCCGGATAGGCGTGAGGCGGCTGCGATGCCGCCTGCGACGGGCGCGGGGCGGCAGACGCCCCCAACACGCCCATGGGTGGTGAAGCCACCCAGGACCCTCTGGCAGGTCAGAGGGTCCAACCTCAGCCGCAGGCTCCCCCGCCCAGCGTGGGGGGCCAGGTGGCTGAGGAGGCCACCGGGGTCGCAGGGACCCCGGCGGCGACACAAGCGCCCGGGGTCGCAGGGACCCCGGCAGCGACGCCGGCGCCTCCGGCGCTGGCGGGGGATGCAGCCCCCATGGAGGGTGTCACGGGCACCTCCAGCGGCTCTGGGGGGCAGGCCCCCTCTAGTCGCACAAGGACAAGTCCCTGGCAGGGCCGGAGGGGCCCAGGGTCCCACCGCAGCTGGGCAGCAACCAGCACTGCTGGAGGGCGACCTGCAAGGTCGCGACTTCATCACCCTGGTGATGAGGCCGTGTGGCGTGCCATACAGACAGCCACAGCCTCCTTCCGTGGGCTGGCCGACAGGAGCCAGCAGATGCACGTCGCGGAGGCGGGCAGCCTGGTGTGTGCAATCATCACGCACATCCTGGGCCTGCCCAACCTCCAAGAGGGCACACGCAGGGTGTGCGACGACCTGCTGCCTGCCCTGCAGGCTCTCCTCTCAGGGAGGAGGGTGCAGGGCAGCAGGGTGCGTCTGGTGCGTTTGCTGGAGCTCCTACACAACGCCATCCTGAGAGGGGCGGGTAGGTGGCTAACTCTGCCTACCTGGTTGCATCACAATCTTACTAACCCTACTGACGATGACGTGTCCCTCTCTCCCACCTTCCATGATTGGGAGGAGGCCCGCAGCAGGAGGCGGGAAGTGACACACACTCACACCCCCACCAGCCCACCCCTATGTTGTCTAACCCTCCTACACAGCCCATGTTTGCCCATCCTGCTCAGCTCACTCAAGTAGCACTTCCCTCTCAGCAGGTCTCTCCTGTGAATGCTGCAGCAGCAACACCATCTTCTCCCTCTCCCCCTGCATCCCCCTCTAGGTTGCCCACTTACAATGAAAACCGTCCTGTGGATAGGATTAATGTCAGGGGGCTGCCTGAGGGGTATACTAGGGAGCAGGGGAATCATGCACTTCTCTCTCTGCAGCTGGCTAGGGAGGAACTGAATGTCAAGAATTGGTTTGGATCTCTCATGCAGGGGGATTTTTACCATCAGTCCTCTTCTCAGATTCAGAATCTCATTCTTGTCTTCCAGCGTAGGTATCCCAAGTGGCAGGACACGCAGGCTAGGGCAGTTTGGGAGGCTTTCATGAAGGAGCTAACTGACCTCCTCTCCACCCCCTCATCTGTGGACATCTATGGGGCATTCAGGTGGGTAGAGGAATACAGGGTCACATCAGTGGACTATGTGGCTGAGACAAAGAAATATGAGCTAGCCATCAAAGCACGTCCTGATGTCCAGCAGCTAGATCACAAGTTCTTGCTGCGTTCCTTCCTTGAGAAACTCAAACTTGACAAAAACACCTACGCCATGCTTGCAACAGGAATGGCAAAGTACTGGGAGGACATGAAGGAGGCATTGGATTATATCAAGCTGGCCTTGGCTCCCCTTAGCCAGGGGGCCATGGGCACCTCTGTAAAGAGGGTCAGGGGGGAAGAGAGGGAGGAGGAGGATAGGGAGAGGGAAGACAGGAGCAAGAGACCTGTCACTATGGCAGAAGTCAAGTCCCTGCTGGGACAAATGTTTAAGGGCAAGGGCAAGGGCAAGGGCAAGGGCAAGGGCAAGGGCAGGGGCTGGGGCAAGGGCAAGGGTAAGGGGCAGTCTCCCTCCAAGGGGGGCAGCTCCAGCAACAACAACAACAACAGTAACAACAACAACAACAACAACAACAACAACAACAACAACAACAACAATAACAACAACAACAACAAGAAGCAGGACAAGGAGGACAAGTCTTCTCAGCGGTGCACCCGCTGTGGCATGAAGTACCACCTGCGGCCCACCTGCCGCAAGAACGTGGACGAGCTGGGGCATTTGGACGTCCTGTGCCACAAGTGCCACGGGCCGCCCCACGGTGACCCCAAGGACTGCAAGCGGCCTCCTTACGGCAAGAAGTGTGAGTCTCCCTCTCATGCTGGCTTGAGTGTGCCTGCTTCACCTTCTTCTTCTGCATGCCCCACTGTCAGAGCAGTGAGCAGTTCTGGAAAGGTGCTACAGCTGGTTTCAGAAGATTATGTCTCTAAACCAACCTTCACATCTATGGTTCCCAAGGTGTGCAGAGTGTCCCCAGCAGAGGATGCTCAGATCAGTTTTCAGGAGCTTGCTTTGCAGTTGCATTTCCTTTATGGGCATGAAGTGAGTGCAGAGGTGGTGGCAGCAGCAATAGGGGGGGCAGCACTCAGACGTGCATGCCAGGTGGTCAGATCCCACTGCCAGCATTGTCAGTTCAATGCACCCAAACCCCCTAAGTGGCATGTAGCTACCCCACCTAAGAGCAAGGGCAGGGTGGTAGGAGATGTCTTTCATATCAAAGGACAATCTTACTTGGCACTTAAAGATGCATGGTCAAGGTACACAACCATTGAACCATTACCTGGAATGGACAAGACACAGTTGCTCAGGGCTCTCTTGATTGCTCAGGCCAGGTACTACCCTGTGGAGGCATTGTTACTGGATCAGCAGTTCACATGTCTTGCCAATGAACCAGGGTGTGAGGCTATTGATCTGGCTGGGCTAGAAGATCATGAGAGGCAAGGCATTATTGAAAGGGCCATCAGGTCCATTAAAACCCTTGTAGCCAAAGAAGATGGCAATCTGCTGGCTGACAGTGGGTCCTATGCTGACAGAGCTCTGTGGTCCACCAGGTTGTGCCAAGTCCTCAACAGGAGGCCACTCATGAAAACCCCACAAGGGGTGGTCATTACACCAGATGGATTGCATGCAGGCATTTATCCACCTGAGGTACTAGCCCTCTACAACGCACAGCGAGCACAGACAGCTAGCAGGTTAGCTGTCAAGGATGCAAAGCATCCACGTCCCACCTTCAGAGAAGGGGATCAGGTCCTATTCTACAAGGAGTCGGGACTAGGCAAGGTGGGTACCTGGCATGGGCCAGCCACCATCCTAAAGTTTAACACCACTGGCAGGACAGTGTTAGTTAAACACAATGACACGGGAAAAATTCACAGGTGTTCACCTCACAGGATGAAATTGTATTTTCCAACTGTGTCAGACGTGGCAGAGGAGGAAGAGCTGTTGGCCGACAGCCCTGTACAGTTGCCTGGCATCCCAGCGTTGCCCAGTGAGTGGTTGTTTGGAACACCCACTGGTGAGTGTGAGAGCCACACCCACTGTGACACCCAGGTCACCCTTGATGATTGCAGGCAGTCACTGCAGGATTGGCCCCCTGCAGCAGAGGGTCACATTGGCAAAACAGGTGATCAGCAACCTATCACCTCTACAAGTGTGAACATAGCTCAGCCACTAGCTGCACCTTCCAAACGCAGCCTAGCAGACGCTGTTCGCATTTTACAAGCAGCTCATAGAGCCAAAGCTCAAACTGCTGCAGGATCAGCTAAGGTGGGGAAGGTTGGGCAGAATGACAATAGCCCATTTATGGTTGCAGTGGACACACAAGCCCAGGTCAGCATTATCAGTGCCCTGGCTGTGCCCCATTTGCCTTTGGAACCTTCACCCTGGCACCATGTGGCTGATTTCTCAGGGCAGTCATCCCTCAAGGTATTAGGTCAGGTCATGTTGACTATACTCGGTATCCCCACTCCTTTTCAGGTATTGGAAGGTTATAAAGGGAATGCTTTGTTGGGGGATCCTTTTCTCTGTTACCCTGGTGTCCTCATATCCAGTGATAGACTATCCATCCAGGACATGGGTGGTGTTGATCTGAATCATTTCAAAATTTCTCTTGAAAAACTTCTTAACACCAACATTGCTTCTGTAAAATTTGCTACACCCAAGTATGCCCCAGGGCAAGAACCCTGTGTGGCAGACCTGGTTCACAACCAAAAACTTCATCCCAACTCATTTGGATTGGGCAAGCATGATGTGGCTAAAATGTCTCCTCTTTCTTATGAACAGATAGAGCAAGACTGTCGCACACACATAGGATTCCTAAAATGGGTGGAGGCCTTTAACAAGGCCAGGGAAGAATGGGTAGTGCCAGATCCTCTTAGTCCTTCTCATACTCCCCCTGTCACACCTATTGACAAAAAGCCTGCAGGGTGCAAGCACTTGCGCCTGAAGTTTGTGTGTAAACATAAGCCAGCAGCAGATGGGTCAGTCATCTTTCATGCTAGACCTTGTGTGACAGAGTTCAAGGGCACCACTGATCTGACAGAGGCAGAGTTGTACACGCCAGGCATTCAGCAAACATCCCTAAAAATCTTGCTGTCTGTCTTTGTGGGTCATCTCAATGATGGGGATGACTATATCTGTAAGGCTACAGACATTAAAAGGGCTTTCCTGAAAGGCTCACCTGAGATAGCACAACAAGTGTGGCATGGTCAGGTGTACGTAGTCTCCACTCCCAGAGTTTGGGCAAAACACATCCCTCAGCAGTACCTGAAAGCTAACATAGGTGTTGAAGGGCTGCAATCAGCTCCTCGCATTTTCAGGATGTCAGCTCAGGCTGTGTTTGAAAAGTTAGGGGCTAGATATGATGACATAGACCCTTGCTTCTTTGTGGTCCCACACCCTCATGGCATTCTCACCTTTGTGTGGCATGGGGATGATCAGCTGATTGCTGGGCCAAGGCGTGCTGTGGATGATTTTATTCAACAAGTGTCACAGCATTTTGAGATTGGCAAGCAAGTAGAGCTGGGCACCACTGCCATAAAATTTTGTGGCACAATGTTACAACTCCAGCAGCATCAAAACCAGTGGGTGTGTGCACTCTACTCTCCCAATGATTACATGCACAGCTGCTTGGAGGTTTTGCAAACA
Organism: Mesostigma viride; assembly: GCA_009746045.1. NCBI lineage: Eukaryota > Viridiplantae > Streptophyta > Mesostigmatophyceae > Mesostigmatales > Mesostigmataceae > Mesostigma > Mesostigma viride. Next base: position 8,487,299 of record RPFO01000041.1, on the reverse strand, counting down.
AAAATCAAACCTGGAGCCTGTCCTACCATTAGAGGCAAGCTGGGGTGGTTGTGCTCAACGTGTGCACCTCACCTGGCTGTGGTTAGCAGAGTTGATGATGATGTCTTGATGCAAGTAGGTCACAAAGCCATCACCAAAACTCTCCAGGAGGGCCCTCCCCTTATCTTGCACTCCTTGGATCTCCACAAAACCATTCACATCCAAGCTATGATGGATAGTTCCATGGAGTCCAGGCAGATTACCAAGATGCAGGCAAGGGAGTCAGGCTTGTATTTTGTGCAGAATGATGATGCACCCTTGTCTCTCATTTCATGGTACAGCCGGTTGCATAGACGCAAGGCTGTCAGCAGCAATGCTGCTGAGTGCAGGGCAGTGGTGTCAGCAGTGCTTCATGCCAGGTACTTGAATCATGTGCTGGTTTGGTTGCAGATGCAAGCAGGCAGCAATGCTGGGGTGGTGGCACACTTGCTCACTGACAGTCAGTCAGTCCTCAGTTTCCTTGCTAACCCCTATGCTGTCCACACTGATCTTGACTGGGTGGTCCTGAAACAGGAGTCCACCTACTGGGAGTCCACCCGTCACGTGGAGGACAAACACAACGCTGCTGATGCACTCACTAAAGTGCCTCAGCAGGCAGCTGAACAATATCAGCTGTTGTACCACTTGATGAACCCCTATGGCAAGCAGGCAACCCTGCCCCATAGGGGGGACGCCTAGCAGGGTCCTGTTCACCAGGGCCGCCTAGGTCACCCAGTACCCCTTGGGCAGGTCCAAGGGGTAGGTTGTGGCTTCCAGCAAGGGGGGTTGGTTGGAGTCTGTTTTCATACATCTGCGTGCCCTATGCCCAATAAAATCTGTTTTGATTTTCTCAACACCATGGAATTTCGTTATGCACACCTTCATAGGTGGGCATGGGATGTATCTCACACCTTTATTCCCTAGGGCGTATGCCTTGGTGGAATGGCCTTGAGCTCAGTGGCTCAGGTGCCCCCATTCAAGTGGAGGGTCAAAGCTCCCTTGACAGGTGGTTACCCAGGACCCCAGTTCACTGTGGCTATCCTGGGCCACCTGGCCTTACTGTTCAGTGGCAGTAAAGGCATGGGTGCTGTCATGTTGTCTAGTACAACGTGCTCAGCACAGGTGCAGGATGAAATATTCCTGTCACCTGTCACCAGGACTTCAGTCACCCATGTGCAGGGCAGGGGTGGCTGGTCTCCCACGTTGTGCAGGTGCAATGTGGCCAGGTCCAGGATGTCATAGTCCTGTCACCTGTCACTCGGACTTCAGCCCCTCTGTGCAGGGCAGGGGTGGCTGGTCCTCACATGTTGTGCAGGTACAACATGGACAGTGCAGGGTGCAATAAACCTGTCCACTGTCACTCCTCAGGTTGCAGGTAACCTGAGCTCAGTTGACCCAGCCTGGCTGGGTATTTTCTCTCTGAGTGGGCGATGATGATGGAACAACATGGAACCTCTTAAACGGTTACCTTGGCATTTTTTTTACAAGGGCTCTCTTGGCTGGTGGTGCACTCCCTGGATAGGCAGACAGGCATAGCTATCTCCCTTGTGAGCTCGCGAGGAGGAGGAACTCCCCGGGCATGTTGAGCTAAACGTGATGCCATCACAAGTATTGCACGAGTTCTGGGGCCCATCTTTTTCAGTCCAGATGTTGCAGTATGGGTGTCAGTTGCTCAGCACCTCAGTCAGCTTGGAGTCAGTCTCCTAGCTGGGCAGGGTCAGGCTTGAAGTCGCTAGCCTTCAACCTGAAAGGAAAACATAATGGGAGTTAGATGAGATGCTTAGGCTGACACACGGATTTCCGGCCTGCGCGCCGCGTATTGCCTACCGCGGCTGAGCGGGACACCTCAGTACAGTACGGCAGGGTGTACGGTACTGAGGTGTCATGTGGACCGATGTGCGGTTAGTGCCAGACTGTTCCTAGGTGCTAGCTCGACCCGCCAGGTCTGGTGTAGCCGGGCCTGACGGGCCGAGTCTTAGCTGGATGCTAGTGACGTGGTCGCATGGCATTGCAGTGTACACTTGTCCACTGGTCGTGTGCTGCAGGTAGCACCGCCATAGGCATATAGGTGTAGCACTGGGGAGTGCCACAGCACCCGAGTCTGCCCAGTTCCATTCTGAGCCCTCAGCTTTCATCGCTCTCTCATTGTATTATTGTAATACAATCATCATTCGCTCTCAGCTTTCGCAGTTGTTCGTCGTCCCTAGTCTCCATCCAACTGAGACATCATGACAGCCTGCACCACACTCTCAGCACCCACCTCAACCAGCTGGGAATCAGTAAGTCGACTCAAGACCAGCAAGTCAGGGGCACATATACTTGCAAGCCATGCCAGCATGCCCCTGATGGTAGCACACCTAGCCTGCGTGATGGGCTCCTGCAATGCATCTACAATCTGCTGTGGGTAGTCCTTACCACCCTCCATCCTGATGAACCACGAGCCCTTGGCTTGGAACAACGTAGCCTGCATGCCACAGAAGACCATAGGCTCATTCTCCACCATGTGCTGTATCTTACCCAGCTCAAACCGCTTCTGGATCTTAGCCAAGACAGCCTCAACCCAGTCTGGTGGACCTATGAGGTGCAGGTCATCACCATGCAGTGAGGCAAAGACAGGAAGACCATTGTGGGACCCTTGGAACAAACAGGGATCCACTGGAGACACAGAAAACCCACAAGTATTCTTCAAGAATTTCTCTAGGCTCTTTCTCCAGATAATGGGACTGGACCTGAGACCTTCCAACCCTTTCAGAATTCTCAGGTACCTGGCCTTTATCTCTGCTCTCCATACAGCAGGTACAGTCACAAAGAAAGGAGGGATATCTCTCCATGCAAGTCTGCCTAGCCTGATCTTGGTCACCCTTGAGAAAAGCCCTCTTGAAATCAATCAGCACAGAGCTATAGGGCACACCCTTAACCAGAAAAGACAGAAATATGCACAGCAGAATCCTCCACGTGTCATGCAGCATCCCTGGAGTATAGAGCTCCTCATCTAACAACTGGCCAGTGCCATGATACTCGGTTACAACTGGTCTGACATGTGGCACCTGGACACCATCTACCTCCTTGAGCTTGAGGACAAACATCAATCTGAGCAGTTGGTGAACTTCTGGCAGCTCATCCACAGGTTCTGCACAGTTGGAAACTATCCACTCATGCCCAGAAGCAACAAAGCCAAGAGTCCATGCCTTAGCCATCTTGGGGCTTTGCATCATCTCGACTAGCTGGCGCCAGGGAATAGGACTGTGAGCAGCTATCTGGTACCTGTTTACCCCTAACTGCCGTGGATCAAAGGTGGTTGGGATGATCAACAGGTCCTCAGCTATGGGCTCCTGACCTTGAGGACCCTCAGCTGGCTGACTCTTAACAGCCTTCACCGCCACTGCAAGACCCTGGGAATAGTGATATCTTTCAAGGGGGAGGCTGCCCTTGCCTTCTAGTGCCAACTCATCAGAGGTCAAAGTAACCCCTGGCATGCACAAGAAGTTCTGACCCAGAATGGCAGGCCCCTGATAGCCCTCTACCACACAGAACGTGGTGGGCACCCCTAAGATAGGCACACTCACTTCCCCTAGGATCTTCATGGACACCTTTCCTGAGAAATCAGACACAGCAAGGCAACTGGGATGGGACATCTGTAAGCCTACAGCATCCTCTTCCCTGATGACAGACACCTGTGAATTGGTATCTACCTCCATTGTAGCTGCCCAGCACGACCCCCGCCCCGTGAGCTTGGATACCTTGGGATCATGTTTGCTGCGCATGAGTGCTCGGATGACGTCCGCCATGAGAGGCCCCCGGGCCTTAGGTGGCTGCCCCGTCCCCTCTGGCCTTGTGACAGTTGCTTCAGCAGCCTCCTCCTGCTCGTCATCTTCCAGCAGGGACAGACCATCATCCACCACCAGAGGATTGTTAGCTGCTGCTGCCTGGCTCTGGCCTGGAGCCCTCCTCAACCCAGCTGGGAGGGCCTGGCCCGTCTGCAGGCCACTGATTGCATGTGGCCTTCTTTCCTTGACATGAGCCCAGGACAACCTGTACACGTGCCTTGGATCCTTTTCCAAAGCCACCAGGCAAGATCTGTTAGCTTCTTCCACACGAGTGACAACCCCATCCTGCCACTTCCCCCGCTTGCCTGGAATAGATGGTTCCTTCCACATCCTGACCTTCAGCCCCACCTGAGGCCTCAGCACATTCCAGTTCTTGTCCTTACGTCTCAGCTGGGCAAATAACCTATCTGCCTTCCTAAGACTGGCCTGCACCACGTTCTCAGGCAGTAAGCTATACTGCAGGGCCAGGGGAGAGACAGCCACACCATCAAAGTAATAGTTAACCCTGTGGTTCAGCTGCTCTTCTATCCCCTTACACCAGGCTGCCCTTTCTAAGGCAGATGCCACAAGTGGCACTGACTCTGCTGCTAGCACCACTGTCTTCACCTCACGTATGGATCTCTCTACAGCCCCTTGCTGCCCATGACTCTCCCTGGGGACTACTACCAGCTTACAAGGCAGCTGGTCCTGATGCTTGAGCAAACAGTCAAACTGTAAGTCTGCCTGCACACTCTTGCACACCCCAAAGCCTGGGATCAGGGCCTGCATACCCAACAACAAGTGGTGCTCCTGCATACCAGGCAGAACGTCTATCAGTCTGTATCTGCTGAACCTGTCCACCCCCACCAATATATACAAGCCCCTGATATGCTGGATATCCATCTGGATGTCGCCACGCTCCCTAGCAGGCTCCCTAGCATGGGACTGAGGTGGGTGAACAGCATTCTCCTGGCAACCACAGTTCTCAGCAGCAGCCTGGCAGGCCTCCCACAAAGGCTCCCTACCTAGCTTCCAAGCAAACATTGCTGCCTGCCCAGAATGTCCAAAGATGTGATGCAACCTATGGCCAGTCTCAGCATAGCTCAGCACTCTCTCAGTACTGACCTGGCGAGACGTCTGAACCGTGTGTGGGGACACATGATCCACTCCTGAGGTTCCAGGGCTTCCCTGCAGGCCATCCTGACGCCCCAAGCCAGGCCCTGCACCCTGGACCGCTCCAGGCCCTTCCAGCAAGGCCCCTTGGCCCTTCAGGCCAGCACCTGCTGGAGACCCACCACCTGCATGAGGCATAGGGAATTCAGCTGCAGCATTGTTATTGCAATCCAGTGGAAGAACAACATCCTTACACCCTTGGTGCTGCACAAGGGGCACACCCCCGTCCTTATGTACATCCAGCACACCTTCCCCAGGGGGTGATTGACTATTTACAGGGGATGATGTAGCTAGTCACTGCTGCCCAGACTGGCCCCCTGCCCCAGCAGGCTTGGCCTTCCTGTCAGGGCACTCACGACGCCAGTGACCCTCCTTGCCACATACAAAACATGCTCCACCCTTCTTCCCAGACCCAGCCCCACCCTTGCCAGGCTTCCCCTGGCCTCCCTGAGGCTGCCCACCCTGCTTGCCCTGGTTGCCTTGAGCTTGGCCCTTGCCTTGCCCTTGGCCACCCTTACCCTGCTGACCACCAGCTTGCTGGCCCCCAACCCCTCCTTGGGAACCTGCACCCTTGCCACCCTGAGACCCCTGCCTCTGGCGCCTGAAGCGCTTACGCTTGTTGGGCCTTGCCCCATCACGGGCTGGGTACCCGGGGACATCACCTTGGCCCTGCACAGCGGAGGTGGCATTGCTGCCATGGGACTGGATAGCCTTGCAGGCAGGTTCTGGCATCCTTATGCTGAGGATTACAAGCTCCAGAGCACGCAAGGAGCCATCAGTCTGGTTAAGAAACATGCGGGCACCATTCCTACCATCCACACTCAGACCCATACGGTCCAGGAAATAGTCTGCCAAGGCCCTATCTGTGACCAGGAAGCCATACTTGGCCCCCTTGTCCCTGATACGGTTGAGCCTAGCCCATTCCTCTGCCACAGGACCCACTATCTCAAAGGTGTCATACTGATGTTTATAATAGTTGGTGAGGTTGATAACCTTGTCAGAGAACTCCTCCCTCAACCCATCCAGGAACTGTGCCCAGGTTAACTTATCCTTGACAGCAGTCCTAGCCTTCTCCCTGACACGCTCTGATGAGTCCCTGTTGCACGTGGACGAGTGGAACACTTGCACTAGGTTGACAGTGGGGTCCACGGAGAACACAACAAGCTCCATGTCCTCTAGCCACTTGTCTAAAGCTTCCTGTGCTAGTGGTGGGTTAAGAGGCTTTTGTCCATTCATAACAGTGACAGCACTCATGTGAGGCCTCGACCCTGGCAGCGCCTTTACTGGCTCCACCACAGCGGGTGTCACAGCAACAGCACCACTTGGTCCAGCAGGCACAGGGGAGAGCACATCCACATGAAGCCTCTTACCATTGCCGTCAGCGGAGGTGTCCCTCTTACGCTTCTCCACGGCTGGTTGCCCATTCGCCACCGTTATTGCATCAGATGGCCCTGTCGCCCGCGCCTTGCGCGCCTCCTCCACCGAGTCTTCGTGTCGCCGCTTGCTCCCTGGCCGCTTTCCCCCATCGCCGTCGCTGGCTGGGATCGCCTCTCCCACCAGCGCCTCCTTGTCCTTCCTAGGCTCCTGGCTCTCCCCAGCCGGTGCCGCCGCCTCGCCCTTGTCCCCGTCGCCCGGTTTGCCACGAGGCATTATATACAAGTGGGGACACAACAATAAAGGCGAAGGATAAAGGAAGAACTGACTCAAGCACTGGTGTTGCTGGAAGATGCCGTGGGCACCGTCCCAGCTACCGACTCAGCACCTGCTTGGTTCGCTGCCTCCAGCTCCCGTTCTTGAGCAGTGGCTGCGATGGGCGTCTCTGGCCGCTCCTCGTCGCTGCCAGCGGCGTCCTCCCCGTCGGCGTAGGGTCCTAGCACTCTGCTAACGGGTCGCCCGTCTGCAGATTTCTCCACTGGGATCCGGGGCTCGCTCCCACTCTTGCGATCCCACTCAAGGTTCCTCACCCACCGCGTCCCACCACCCCGCTTGTCGTTGCAGGCCCCACGACCACCGTAGTCGTGTTCGGACTCTTGCGGGACGTGCAGCTCAGCACGACGTCGTGCAGCGTACCCCTCTACGGTACCGTCGCCTTTGTCTATCTGCTGAGATGAACGTTCGATGATCCCCTCTGGCTGATCAACGAATTGGTAATGGAAGTCTTCTGGCGTTACCTCCCGACCCGTGATGACCTCGACCACTGGATCGTGTGCTTCTGGTTCCGCCGCCCGCGGTGTGTCGAGTGTTGACCAAATCCCAAATGGTCGTGTGGTTATTACCCACCGATCGGCGTCAGTGATGATTCATACGCGATACGCGTCGTACGCGGCCCCAGGTGTATAATGTATAATACGCGGTGTATAATGTATTATACGCTGATCGTACGCTAACCGTTGAAAACCCCTTTTTTGGCATGATTTTGAGGGGTTTTCAACATTCTGAGCAACCAAGCATAGTCTGCTGGTGTTTTTCCATACCTTTTGCCTATACATGACATATATAGCATGACCTTTGGCATTGCCACCACTACCTAAATACAAGCTTAGTTTCTAACGGTCTAACTTGATAGTTTCTCTTCAAAATCGAGACAACATGCAACTAAGTATCAATACCAGTATCAATGCACAACTCACTGGAAAGGATAATAAATTTGTAGAACTCAAGATATGCATGCACTATACATTGCCCCGAGGTGTCGATGACATTGAAGGGCGTCGATGGCATTGAAAGGCGCAAATGAATGCCTCGCACAGCTCCTCGTCCAGCTGCTCTTTGCTGAGCCCATAAGGTGCGGGCAAATTACCGTCGGTGGATTGGCCCTTTGATGATCCGCTTGGCCCAGCCGCCCCAGCAGCGCGCCCCGAGGTGTTGCTGGCATGAGGGGACACCCAGTTAGAGGCGTCGGTTTCTACAACGTCTGCAAGCCTGTCTTTAAGTGCCGCCCGCACATCAGCCTGCTTCTTGGCGTCACTAGTCGCCTTCCTCTTCCTGGTATTGCTTTCCTTCTCCGCCTGCTCGACCAGCAGCCTGTAACGGAGTACTCCATCATCCATGTAGTAGTTATTTGTCTGCTGCCGATTCTTGAGGATGCGCTCTTTGCTAATGTATGTCCAGACAGTTTCGGATGTGGCCTCTTCTTCATCGGGCCGCACATCATCATCGTGTTCCATTGACTCACGTGTCAGCCATGCCTGGATGTCGATATGCTACGATCTAGGTGCCAGACGACCACGACGTTGCTGGCACACCTTATCACCTTCTTGATCCAGATAAATAGGTGTACGTTTATTTCCAAATATACTGTTGCTTATCACCCTCTTGATGATGAATCTTCAGCCTTCCCGCCTTCACCTTCCCGCCTTCACAAGTCACAATGAACGCGCTTTTAGCTTTAGTGCACTATACACTAGCTAGCTCATCACGCAATTATTTGTTCCTACTACAGGTCGGCGCGCCGCAGTCTAGGCAAGCAAATGCACCCACCTCGTAAGCCAAAAATATGCCAAAAATACGCGAAAATACGCAAAAATGCGCAAAAATACGCGTTGCGTATGAAAGTACCCCATTTTCGTACGCGCCGCTTGCGTATCGCGCATAATACGCTAAATACGGCGTATAATACGGCGTATGAATCATCACTGATCGGCGTTGCCCCGTGACTCCTGCAAAAGAATGTTCACGAGGTGTTCGCACGTCTGGGAAACCACCTCTGCCGACGACCAGGGGTTGTCGACCTCGCGCGCCTGCGCTTGCCTGATCACGTCCGGGACTTCAACTCCCGCGCCCAGCACAGAAGTTGCCACCTGATGGTTGAACAGTCGCGCTGCTCCCAGTCCAATGGCCACTATCTGGCCCAGTGCCTCCCGCGCCAAATCCAGCTGCGACACGGTCACGTGCCCGCCCTGATGAGCCACCTCCAGACCGTAAATCGTCGAGGACAGCTCGTCCCTTAGCGACACAAACTTTTCGACGGCCTCTCGCGACAATTCGCCGGGAGCTGTCGAAGCCTCAATCTGCATCACAATGGGGTCGCTCGCCGCCGGCCCTGCTGCAGTTCCACAAACTGCCACCCAACCTTTCTTCGCCAGCCCCCTTGCCAGGTACGCCGCCTGGACAAAGGTCGATGCAGTGCTCGGATGAGCGTAGGGATGAAAAGGTCGTGTTCGCTCCGGGGCTCCTACCCGAAGCTGCGGCTGCGAGCTTTGGCTTTGCGAAGGCTCAATGGCCTGTTCCCTCGGCACGTTGGACATGAAGATGTAAGGAGACAATAATACGAGTTAGAAAGAGCTCCCAACGTATGTGAGCTCTTGGTCTTTCACAGCACGACTTAGCCAATGTTGCAAGGCAGCAACCTTAAATCTGTTCACCAGGCCACGACCACAGTGGGCACTTCCACGACCAAGGTGGCACCCACGGTTCGTGCTTTCCGAGATAGCTGGTCATCCCCCATGACCAAGCTATATCCTTTGCGTTGTTCCTCGTTCCCATCGGCATGACGAGGCACGTGCAGGCGTGCAAGCAAATCCACAACGTCCACTGGCATCAGTGCAGAACCAGGACGTACTGGATTTGCCTAGACTCTGCAACCTAGGAAGTACAGGACCTGTCACAAGCCTGCAAGGTCTAGTATCCTTGCAGCCCTGTGCCAGCTCCAGTACCCTACTAGTCACAGGCTGCTGCTCCTCCTGGTCTACGTGGATCACCGTCACGTGATAGACAGGCTAAGCCTGTGCAGGCACGGCCTGCCACGTGTCCTGCCCACTATACCAGAGGACTGCACCCTAGTCGGCCACGGAATCATGGCTAGGACTTCGGGACCTCATATCTTTCTCGTCCCTTGTCTGTTTCAGGCGGTCAGCACGGCGTTGGAAAGGTCTTTCCAAACTGCATCCACTTAGCATATTGGTTGCCCAAAATGCTAACTGTGAGAGCTCAGGCTAAGCCTGTGCAGGCACGGCCTGCCACGTGTTCTGTCCACTATGCCCTGAGAGTGCACCGCCCTCGGCCACCGGTCGGCAGTACTTCGGGACTTGATATCTTTCTAGTCCCTTGTCTGTTCTAGGCGGTTGACACGGCTTTGGAAAGGTCTCCTCAACCTGCATCCATCTAGCACATTGGTGCCCCAATATGCTAACTGAGATCACAGTCTGTATCCCGACCAGACCGTGCAGCTCTTGCTCAATGTCGTCGGCGCTCCGGTGTGCCGGAACAACGATGGTCCGGACGTGTTGCAAAATGCGCTCCCAATCCTTGTTAGGGATATTATATCCACCTGGCCACAACATATCCCAGCCTGATTTATTTCTTGTTGGATTTATTACTTATGGACTGAGAATTTGATAGCTTTGATAAGCTAGATGAATTGGGCTTAATGAGCTGATCAATATTCATGTGCCATAGTCCTATACTTGGACATGGATGACTTGTAACCTGAGTCAGCCTAGTAGCATCACGTATTTGATTGACAAGTGGTGCTATGGCCTATTGGACAAGTGTTTGGTCCATGAGCTGACAAGTGTTGGAAGCTCATGATGACACATGTTATGACTTACATGACGACAAGTGGGTAGACTCATTGTATGACACTTGTCACTCCAAGGAGAAGAGATGTGTCACTTTATTAATTATGTTATGTGGCACATTATTACGTAGACACTTGGCATCTAGCTATTATGCCAGCTCATTGGATCATGTCTAGAATGTTCTAGGAATGCTCTAAGAATATGCCAGGAATATTCCTGGACTATACTGAGAATATGCTGGGAATATGCTAGGAATATGCTAGGATGTTTCTACAAGCTTCTGTGATGATGTCATTGCTGATGTCATCCTTCCTAGCCTAAAAGGTATAAAAGGAAACTGCCCCCTAAGGGCAGGTACCTCCATTCAACCTCCATTCAAGCTCTTCTCCAACTATTATATTCTAATAAAGCCATTTATTCTTCCACGTAAATTGTCTTCAACCTCTCTTTCTTTCAGCACCTGCAAGGTGTGTGGGTAGCAAGGCCAAGCACAAGGCATTGTGTAAAACCCATTAGTTTCCTCTCCCAATCCAAACATGGTATCGGAGGATTGTTACTGAGGAACAAGAAGACCACTGTGAACCCAGAGACATCCAGTTCCATTGGCGACTGAAGACACCATGGCTACCAAGGAAGCGTGCTACAAGCAATTCCGGGCAACAAGCAAGTCCATCACAATGTAACAAGCAAAAATGACTTTGTTGTTACATCCTTTGTTTTGTGAATGTTTGGCTTTTATTTGAGGACTTTTGGATCAGTATTGAGAAAATTATGAGGTTTCTAAGACGACGGTACTTGGAGCTGATACTTTGTCAACCAACTGATAGGAACCCTCATTGGTCGTGGCCTGATCCACGTAGGGTTGTAGTTTGTTGGCTGATACTACTGATAGGAGCCCTCATTGGTCGTGGCCTGATCCACGTGGGGTTGTAGTTTGTTAGTTGGTACTATTGAGTCTTAAATGCTCCTTTGGGACTTCAGTGCTTACGACAGATTTAGGATCTCATGGAAAGATTCTGCCAGGCTGTGTGTGGTGTTGTTCTGTTCTGTGTGACTAGGATGGATACGAAGATCTTGTATAGAATCCCATGGTTCTGATTGGTTCTCTTCAGGCTAAGGTTGGAGCAAGTTCGACAAGCACGTCGATATCAAGGACGTGGGGTCGCCATTGTTGCTACGTTGGTTTTGATTCACCATGGTATAATAAAGCTTGTCTTTGTTGTCCATCCATAAGAGCCCCTTGGCTATAGACGTCCTTCAGTTCCACAGAGGTCGTCTATACACGAGCTTGTCTTTGTGTCTACAAGGGGTTGTGATTCCCTAAATCACGTGCTGTGGAATTTCCATCTCAACGTTGCTCGGATACTTGAAGTTCTGCGACTCAGGAAAGCAACCCAGGTAAAAGATCTTTCATATTGGACTGTGGATGATGTTGATGATCATTTTTAGTCGTTACATTGGTATCGGGGATCTCTACTTTGGTGTTTCTCTTGAAGTCGCAACCTTCCGGGTAGTACAACGTTGATCAGATGTCTGTCATCCGAGAAGATTCATAGAGTTGCGGAAAACTTACGGTGTTACAGACTGAGACACATCCTGATGTGACTGTCTTGCTCTGTAACACTAGAAGTCAGCCGTAACCGTTGTCTCTACTAGGCAGACGATCGCGACTCCATGTGGAAGTATGAGTAGTTCGAAGACACAATCACCTTTACCCCCTACTAATCAAGGTTTGGGAGATCCGTCATCATCTCTGGAACCCATTGCTAGGGAAGGTGCTGAGACAACTACTCATACTCCACGGCGTCAACTTAATTTCAATCGTACTTCTATGACTGAAGTGAGGCGGGTTACACAATCACCTTCATCCCTACGGAACCAGGTGTGGGCGACCTTCTTCTCCTTCACCTCTCCCTAGAAAAGGGTGTTGCATAAGCCATTATTAACGCACCACTAAGTCACCGTCCCTTTCTTTAAATTCGTGCAATATTTCATTGACAAGCGTCCTTACTTACGGGCTTTCGGCTGGCTGGCCGCATCGTGCTGAAGTCCGACCACCGCCCTGTCTGTCGTGGCTGCTGACGCCGCAGTCTCTGCCTAGCTCCAAACATCTTTATATATTAGCATTACGCAAGTGTTGCTACGTTTCGAGCAGGGCCATGCGGAGTGTTGGGCCAGTAGCTCAGCAGGTCCGGCTCCAGAATCCTGCTAGGAGCTGTCTTTTTTCCCTGCAGGCTCTGTTTTCGGCCAGGCTGACATGGCGCTACGGGTTATGGCTGAGCCGACGCAATGTTGCTGCCGACGGCACCTATCACCCGGTTTCCGGGTTGCGGCTGCACGCACGACCACCACCGCGACCGCCTGACGACGTCGCCGTCTAAGGTTGTTTTTTTTTCCCGGTGCTGCTTTTCTTTGACGACATTTTTACGGTGTGGCTCAGGTTACACCTCGTGTCTTTTGAGGGTGGCTCCGGATGAGCGGACAGTAGGGATTCATGGCTGCCTTTTTTACGCAAGGTTCCTTTTGCACTCACTTGACAATCTTTCAGGATCCTTTTCTTCGGTGCATGGGCAGCCTACCCTTGCTGTTTAAGGACTGTGGCACGTCCTTAATTCACGCGTCGCCAAACATTTGTTTCAGTTGTGGGGGAAACTCTTCCTTTTCTTGTTGAGCATCATGACAGTGGAGGCGTTCTAGGTTGAGCTTTGGTTCCTCCCACGTGTATGGTGGTTTGGTTTTGGTGGGGAGGAGAACAACGGCATTTGTGTTGTTCCCACTATCATCATGGTACTATGGGTAGGGCGAGCTCCCTAGGAGTTGTCCAGATTGGTGGCAGCTACGTCTGGTTACCCTGAGCAATTTTTTGCGGGGGAGTGGACATCCTGGATGTCTGCAATGTAATTTCCAGACGGCATCACACATGCCAGGGCAGAACAACAGCATTTACGGGGTTTCCACTATCATACTTGGACAGCTGTGTCTAGTTACCCTGAGAAAATTTCTGCGGGGGAGTGGATATCCCAGGTCTGCCAAAAGGGTGCCAGATGCTATCATGGAGGCATATGGCATGGTAGATGCCACCACATCAGGGGACATCGGGATACCTGCAGTGGGTTGTCCCCTAGAGGGTATCACACGTGCACCCATGAGTTGCCAGGTGTCTCTTGCATGGGTTGCCCACTTGCTAGACGGTGTCCTTTGACACATGTTCCCAGAGGGGGTGGACCACTTGCTTGACAACGTCCCTTTACAAGTGGGGTGTGGGTCACTTGCCAGTTGGGGCCCTTACCTGCGCCAGACCATTGTGACCACGCATTTACTTCTCCCAGGACAGGATGGTTACCACTGCTTGTTGGCAGATGGTCCCTGTTGGGCCTAGGAGGTGCACTAGGACAGCAAGTATGGACACCAGGGCTGCTGTCATAGTTCTTATCTGTGAATATATCTGATATAGTTCTCAGATCAGAATTTTTGACACTGGTCAAGGCGTTTTTAGGCCCATTTTTTCGATTTTTGGGCAATTCTGCTGGCTGTTGGACAACCTCAGGCCCTTGTGTTCCTCCGGCTTAGGAGTTCTGGCTACCTGGCACTTGGTAGTAGCCCTGTTCGAGTCTGCTATCTTAATAGGTTGGCAGTCTGTGGCTTGCCTACTAGGCAGTTTTCTGAGTGCCATAGTGAAGAGTGCTGGCTCCTTCCTGCAGCCTGATTGACGTTTAGTCCGGGCAGTTGACAGCATGTGGTCCTTCTTCCAAGCAGCTTCTGGAGCCAGGCTCATTGGTGTCCGTCCCAGGCCTCCATAAAGCAGCTTAGTCACTTCCCCATAGCGTGATCGGCGCAAGCAGCTAGTCTTGGTTGTACAGTCAGGCAACAGCTGTGTTGGATACCCACATGTGGGGGTGGTCCAACGCTGATTGGGCGTGGTGGCAGTAGCCTCTTGGGGGCTTGAGGCCAGTGGGGGATTGGAAACATGTCTATGGCGGGCATGGTGCATGGAGGCTACGTTGGAGAGTACCCTGGTAGTGGACTAGTGCTGTTGGTGGCAACTGCAAGCACTCATGGTGACGAGCGCCAGCACTCCTGGTGGCGACTACCAGCACTCATGGTGGGGCCTGAGAGCACTCGTGGTGGCGACTGCAAGCACTGCATGGTGGCCGCTGGCGACTCTGGTGACTTGGGGACGCCCAAGTGACGAGTATCTGTAATGCTGGTGCCTGCTCCTGACGCAGTGCTGGGTCCTGCCTGCTGGTGGACATCAAGCCAGCCTTGTGCAGATGAGTAACCTCCTACCCTTGCTTTGCCCTGCTATGGACTTATTCTTGCTTGCATGGTGCCAGGATGGCTTGTTGTCTTGATAGTACACCATCCGCCCTTGAGCTGATTGCTTGCACAGCATGATGGTTGTATGAATGGGACTGCTTGCACGGGGGGTCTGGCATCATGTTTGCGTGGGTAGGATGTCCTTGTTGGTTGGATGATGGGCGGGATCAACGGAGCTACAACTGTGGGGCAGGATGGAATCTTTGGCATGACAGTGATGACAATGATGCCCACTCCGTTGACTCTTAATTGAGGAGTTGGACTACTTGGTGCTGGGCGGGGGCTCACATGGCTTAGAGGTGTGGGTTAGTTGGGGGACCCATTCAGCCCTCTACCACCCTTACAACCTGCCTCATGTGCATCAGTATCCGTGGTACACTGACATTAATACCATTTGGCAGTCTACGTGGTCCACGGACATGGATACTACTTTCCATGCTTTGACTAGGGGGACATGGTTCAGTCTACTTGCTAGGGCCCTGCCAAGCTGAGGGTGTATCTGTTTGATGACTGATGGCCTCATCCAGCATACCCTTACGCTGCCCTACTTGTGCAACCTTGTCTTGGGCTCCTTCGATCCTAATGCCCACATTACCTTGCATGGTAGTGCCACCTGGATGGATGCGGGGAGTGATTTTTGTTGCTGGGGCCCTGCCAAGCTTGGGCACATCAGTTGGCTGATTGGTGATTGCTTTCAGTCTGCTCTCAAGCTGCCTTGTATGCAACTCTGTCTTGGATGCTGTAGTTCCCACCCCATCTTTAGTCATGAGGTGCATAGGACGTCTTAATAGAGCGACCCTGCAGGCCACCAGTGGTTTAGTGGGCTGAGAGACTTGCCTCCCCCACCCTTCTCTGGTTGGCTGGGCCTCTGTCTTCATGCGTATCCCATGGCGTTTGTTCCTGCTAGGTCATGCTGTCAATCTTGGGAAGCTGATACCAGGATTATTACAGCTTATTCTACGCAGAGGGGTGGAATTATTAGGCATGCTGGTAGTCTCCAGTTTACCAGTTATGCTGAGGGGGATTTGTGTGGGGAGCAGGGCGTGCAGGGGATTGGGCTGCACCTAGCCCTTGCATGGGGGTAGCGTGTGCTACGATTTACAAGTTGGGGCATACCGTTCATAATGCTGGTGAGGCATTACTGATCTTCTGCTATCCCTCTCAAGGCTGTGGATAGTTTTCCCAGGCATCTTATGGAGAAATAGTGTGCCTTGTGATTATCATAGGCCACTGGCTATGGGTTTGAGTGTACTAGCTACTAAGGAGATGTGGCTTTACCTCACTCTCACTCCTTTGGTGCGACTGGAGGGGGGGAATTTTGTTCTGGTGGGGAGGAGATCTGTGAGGATCATAGCGTGGATTCACCCTGGGATTTCAGTTCATCCTGTCGGGCTCACCTCATAGATCCCTGACTATGTGGTATCCTGGTTTCGCTGGCCATCGGTGGGCTATTTTGGCTGTGCTTTGTGGCACCTCCCCAACCTGCTGGCGGGTACCCACTGGTGACAACCCTGTCCACGGCCTCTCTTCATCATGGGTGTACTTCTGAGATACCCTTGATCTTCCTGAGGCGACCCTGTTGGCGACGTCTTCCTGCTGGATTGCTCCTGCCTCTTGGTGACTGCACTTCCACCTGGGGCGCTGTTGACGTTTCCTCGTTCCAGTTTGCGTGGACTGACGGGTGTCAGCAGGCCTTGGACTTGCTGCAGCAGAAGCTCACGCCAGCCCCTGTGTTAGGATTGAGCATTCTTGGAATCCACCCAGCCTGCTATGACCTGTTGGTGATCTGAGGGAGGTCCCCAGTTGGGATGGATTGGGGATTTATTATGGCTCGGTTACCTGCCACTCTGTTGTGGTGATACAGCATCTGTCCCTGACTACCTCTTCCCTTGAGAAGGGCTGGAATCTTTGGGTGTGCTGTGGTGACTAGCTTTGATGAGCCTTGGACCCTGGCAGCCCAGTTAGTTTTGTGGGGTTCGCTGTATAGAGGGTTAGCCTTGCTACATGACACTCTGCTTCCTGCCCTGATCAAGCAGTGAGAGTTGTCAGTATTTCGTGGCATGGATCCCTGTGGATGACCCGTTATCCTGGGAATGTCAGGCTTGTCTTTCACCCGTGGACTCTAGCTGAGGGAGGGTGGTGTCCCAGAACATGGAGTGGCCTCGCCTTGTTTGGCTTAGGTGCCTTGATCCTGTTTACTCCTTCTTGGATTCATGTGGACTCATTGAATCCGACGGGGATCTGAGTTGAGTGGGATGGACTCTGGTGGGAGTTTGGTTGGACTAAGCTGAGATGACATCCAGATTTTGGTGACCAGTTTCTGAGGATGGTTGAGGGGATCTGAGCTTGGATGGCACATGGAGAGTGACTTCTGTGTTGTACCCTCGACATATGGAGTGGTTCACCTAGGGCTTGATTCCTGGTATGATTAAGACACGTGGGTCATGTTCTGCATGCACGTCTTCGTGTACCAGACCAATAGTATATACCTGGAGGTTTCTACCTTGGTGCTGCTGAGTGGCCTATGTGGATCATAGGAACTGCACGGGCCCCTGTGACCACTATGAGACTTTGGCCAAGGCGTTGGCTGCACTCAACAGAGAGGAGGGGGAGGTGAGCTCTGAAGGCTATGTGGAGGAGGTCCTATCTCAGCTGCACACAAGCCTGTATGAGAGTGGCTCCCCTTTTTGTGGCTCATCTGCTGCGTAGGATGTATGCATTGTCACCAGGACCTGAGATTGACATGAGGCCTGCTGAGGGGCCGGTCATGCTGGCAGCCTTACCTGAGGCCTTGAAGGAGGCATTTACTCAGTTGCAGCCAGTGAGTATGGGAGAGGCTTCCTACATGGAGCTGTTGGAGTTTTCAGTTCAGAAGGGTGCCTTTGATTTGGTTCCTTCTTCCTCCAGCTCTGCCAGAAGGTGTTTTCCTTTGGAGACTTCTAACCTCTTTTGCCATCCAGGGTTGCCCAAGTACACTGTGGAACTTAAGATCCGTCAGACGCCACTAAGGGTGCTGGTGCCTCTGATAGGTGCTAAGTGGTCGGTGGTCAAGACCTTTCTGCAGTTCTGGTGGGCGTACAGATCATGGGTGAGCAGGCACAAGACGTCCTCTACTTGGGTGATGGACCCTGAGAGTCAGTCTGTGGTGCTCTTCTCCTATCCAGGGGCATGCCTTCGCTATGCTGCCCAGATGGTGGCAGGAGCTGCTGAGACTTGCGTGGTGTTGCAGGTCAGCAGGGACTGGCCAGAGTTGGCCCACATGGTGGAGCAGTTTCCCATGGGTGGACTCAAGGGCAAGGATGGCCTGAATGGGGATTGGTATAGCCTGTGAGGAACAGGGCTGAGAAGGAAAGGGGGCTTTGGATTGTGGTGTGAGGGGGGGATTCCAGGATGGATGATGGGGGGGCTCCAGTCCAGTTCTGATGTTCCAGTCCAGAGTTCCAGGTTCCAGGATGCTGAATGGAAGACCTTGTATTATGAGATGTGTTTATCTGGATTTATAGTAGATAAGGTAGTGACTTGTCTGCTGTAGAAACCTGTGACTAGATGTTTATGAGATAGGAGGCCCTGTTTCCAGGGATGTAAAAACCCATCTGCTTTTCCCAAGAGATGGTGGATTTCTGTTCAATGTTCCTCTGCCTTCAAGAGTTGGCTATTGGACCTGGGAGGTCCAGTTTTGAGGGGGAGATATGTAACAAGCAAAAATGACTTTGTTGTTACATCCTTTGTTTTGTGAATGTTTGGCTTTTATTTGAGGACTTTTGGATCAGTATTGAGAAAGTTATGAGGTTTCTAAGACGACGGTACTTGGAGCTGATACTTTGTCAACCAACTGATAGGAACCCTCATTGGTCGTGGCCTGATCCACGTAGGGTTGTAGTTTGTTGGCTGATACTACTGATAGGAGCCCTCATTGGTCGTGGCCTGATCCACGTGGGGTTGTAGTTTGTTAGTTGGTACTATTGAGTCTTAAATGCTCCTTTGGGACTTCAGTGCTTACGACAGATTTAGGATCTCATGGAAAGATTCTGCCAGGCTGTGTGTGGTGTTGTTCTGTTCTGTGTGACTAGGATGGATACGAAGATCTTGTATAGAATCCCATGGTTCTGATTGGTTCTCTTCAGGCTAAGGTTGGAGCAAGTTCGACAAGCACGTCGATATCAATGACGTGGGGTCGCCATTGTTGCTACGTTGGTTTTGATTCACCATGGTATAATAAAGCTTGTCTTTGTTGTCCATCCATAAGAGCCCCTTGGCTATAGACGTCCTTCAGTTCCACAGAGGTCGTCTATACACGAGCTTGTCTTTGTGTCTACAAGGGGTTGTGATTCCCTAAATCACGTGCTGTGGAATCTCCATCTCAACGTTGCTCGGATACTTGAAGTTCTGCGACTCAGGAAAGCAACCCAGGTAAAAGATCTTTCATATTGGACTGTGGATGATGTTGATGATCATTTTTAGTCGTTACACACAACGTTTGATGGGCGGTCTCTGAGGAAATGGGAAGAAATCAAGGCTGTGTTGAAGGCCTTAGCATCGGCCTATTGTGACCTGGTCAAGGTCCTAACTGGAGAGGAGGATTCGCTAAAGGAGGTCAAGACTGCGCTGCTGGAGGCGGAGGAGCTACTGCACGGAAGGCGTTCTGCTCAAGCAAAGAAGGAGGGCTCCCCTAACGGCCAGGTTTTCCACACTACTACGAAGAAAAGTGGAGGAAAGAGGCGGTGCAATTACTGCAAGAAGGCCGGGCACGTGGACACCCAGTGCTGGGAGAAGCATCCGGAGCTGAAGCAAGAACGCAAGAACAAGGCAACGCGACGGAACCAAGCGAGAAAGGAGCACTCACCAGGTGCCAGCGAGGCGCGTATCACCGAGGAGGCTGCGGAGCGGTCCGGCTTCGTCTTCGCCACCATCGCCGAGTCGCCATCGCCGTCGGATGCTGCTGCACTCACGCAGTATGAAAAGAAAGCACCGACCAGCTGGGTGCTGGATTCCGCAGCGAGCTGTCACATGACGCCATGCCCGTCGGACTTCGTGTGCCTGCACCCTCATGACAGGGAAATCGCCGGCTCAGGCGGCCAACTGAAGGCGACAGCCATCGGGACTGTCAAGCTGAAGCTGCCGGGCCAGGAGGCAGACGTGCACCTCCAAAACGCGCTGCTCGTTCCAAAGCTGAGCACCCGACTTTTATCTGTCGGCCAGCTCGTCAAGGATGGCCACAACGTCGACCTCGCCAAGCAGGTTGCTGTGCTGAACAGCAGGCCCTGCAGCATCGTGACGAGGAACAATGCCTACTTTTTGCCCGCGCGCGGTGCGGACGCAGCGATGGACGCCATCCCAGAGCTGAAATCGTCGGCGACGAGCTTCAAGAACGACGCTGCCTGTCAAGGGCAGAAAATGGCGAGCAGCGAGCGCAGCATCTCACGTGCCTCGGGACACGCGGCGGAGTGGCTGGCCGTGGGCCTAACGGTCATACTGGCCATGCTTGCCCGTGTATGCGGGATCGGGGGCGGCCTACTGGGCATTACTCGCACACTGCGTGGCTTTATATACTCTGCGCCGGCCCAGTGGAAGTTCACGCCAATTCGAGAAGTTTCCAGCGCAATGGAGAAGTCTGTGTCAGACGCTGAAGTACTTCCAGAAACTGCGGTCCAGAACAGCCCAGTGCAGGCGGAGCGCGTTGTCGCCGCCAGCATACCAGGTGATACTGGTGCTAGTAACCAAAGTCCGGCGACCAGACCAAAGGCGCGGCGCTCGAACGCTGCCAGCCTAACTGAGGGGGAACAAATTCGTGACGCGAGGGCGAAATCGACCAAGCTGCCAAATTTTTCCAAGTCCTGGACTGCCAAGTCCGGTGCTGGCGCGAGGCCTCGAGCGAGCCGACAACGACGTGGACAGCGACCTGTCAGCCAAAGTGTTGTCAAGCACCAACGGTCAGGTCGACTGCAAAATGCTGCCAAGGTATCACGTCGGTCAGTTTACGGTGTTCGGCCAGGCCATGGCATTTGCAACTGCGCTAGCTGCAACGACCCTTGGAAATTGTCGCCCAGGATGCACAGACCCCACTTCTCAAGGTTGCCCTAATGTTTTGTCTGTGGGAAATTAACTTGTATGTCGACTTTTGTGTCGTGTTTGCTGGAACTTGTGAGGCGCCGTAAGCGTGCGTTTTCTGGTTCTTTCTTTGTGTTCTTCCAGCAGTTATGTGTTTATTTTGCCATGCGTTCAGTGGCAATCGCCCACGCATTTCGGCATTGTTCCCACGAGACGTTTTCTACGTAGCTGGAGTGTATATCCAGAGTTTTTGCACGCTATTTGTGGCACTAGTGTGCGGCGTAGTGAAGCGCCGTTGTATCGTCGTCTACGACTTGTTTTCGTGAGTTGAGTGCCTGTGACGCGTGTGTTATTTTGTTTTGTGCTGAGAGCATTGCTTGTATGCAAATGCTTACGTCCTTTCTGTCGAATTTGGCTGTGCATGTCGGCATAGCCTGTAATGTCGGACGTAATGTTTACTCTCGGGCACTGATTTGTGAATCGTGACCAAGTAATCGTTACTTGTGTTCGCCTTTGTGGCGGTAATGTTTTGCACGTCCTGTTTTCTAATTTGCTATGAAGCGCGTTTATCTGTTATGGCCACTGTGTCTTGTGTTGAAGGTTGTATTGTACCTTGTTTGTGTGGCATTTGTTGCCAATATGTTTGTTTGCTCACCCCGTTTATTTGGCGTAAAACGTGGTGTTGGTGTCATTTATTTTGTGAGATGGCGTATGTTATGTTGCTCCGTGTGTGTACAGCACGTGTTGTTGCCGTTACCCTACCTCTATACCGTTTGGGTTAGCTCATAGGGACCTTCTTTGTTGGCATGTGTTGCCGTATTATATGTGTGGGACCGTGTGCCCCTATTGTGTCCATGGGCAGCCGCTTTGAGTGAGGGGGGAATGTAGCATCTAGAGCACTTTTTCCAACTAAGGGTTGGGTATCAGCCATCCAGGATGGGCAGCTAGTGCGTTGCTGCTATGGTAGGACACTCATTCGCGTTGCCGGGGGGGGATCAGTGGCGGTAGTGCGGCTCACGACCGCATGTTGGAGCTTCAAGCGTTTCACGAGGACGGCATCTTCATTTTCAGTTGCACTATGCTAGCAACTGGACGGCATGCTACGAGCATGTGGTTAAGGGGGGTGTTGAGATTCCACCTACCCAGTCATCTTTTGCTTTGTGCCCATGTGGCTAAGGGGGGTGTTAGGGATATTATATCCACCTGGCCACAACATATCCCAGCCTGATTTATTTCTTGTTGGATTTATTACTTATGGACTGAGAATTTGATAGCTTTGATAAGCTAGATGAATTGGGCTTAATGAGCTGATCAATATTCATGTGCCATAGTCCTATACTTGGACATGGATGACTTGTAACCTGAGTCAGCCTAGTAGCATCACGTATTTGATTGACAAGTGGTGCTATGGCCTATTGGACAAGTGTTTGGTCCATGAGCTGACAAGTGTTGGAAGCTCATGATGACACATGTTATGACTTACATGATGACAAGTGGGTAGACTCATTGTATGACACTTGTCACTCCAAGGAGAAGAGATGTGTCACTTTATTAATTATGTTATGTGGCACATTATTACGTAGACACTTGGCATCTAGCTATTATGCCAGCTCATTGGATCATGTCTAGAATGTTCTAGGAATGCTCTAAGAATATGCCAGGAATATTCCTGGACTATACTGAGAATATGCTGGGAATATGCTAGGAATATGCTAGGATGTTTCTACAAGCTTCTGTGATGATGTCATTGCTGATGTCATCCTTCCTAGCCTAAAAGGTATAAAAGGAAACTGCCCCCTAAGGGCAGGTACCTCCATTCAACCTCCATTCAAGCTCTTCTCCAACTATTATATTCTAATAAAGCCATTTATTCTTCCACGTAAATTGTCTTCAACCTCTCTTTCTTTCAGCACCTGCAAGGTGTGTGGGTAGCAAGGCCAAGCACAAGGCATTGTGTAAAACCCATTAGTTTCCTCTCCCAATCCAAACAATCCTCGACCTGGTCGTCGACGAATTGCGCAAAGTTGCGATCAACGGGTGGCCGATCTGCAAGCAATAAA
Source organism: Mesostigma viride (assembly GCA_009746045.1). Lineage (NCBI taxonomy): Eukaryota > Viridiplantae > Streptophyta > Mesostigmatophyceae > Mesostigmatales > Mesostigmataceae > Mesostigma > Mesostigma viride. Next base: position 8,464,358 of record RPFO01000041.1, on the reverse strand, counting down.
GATAAATCTCGAACCACACGACGCAATTCAGGGGATATAGAACCACCAGAAGACTGGCGAGGAAACTGGAAATCCTGCTGCGGTTGTTCTTCCTGCACCATTCGACACCCGACGATCTTCACCACGTCGTCAACGCTGCACGCAGCACACAGCAACAACCCTCCTGGTCGTTCCGTCGAGACTGCTTGTAATTTGAGTTAACGTTTTTAAACGCAATGTATAAGGATATGGTTGCAATGCAGCAGTTGTGTGAATGTGGTTGGATGTGAGCTTTGTTAAAATTGGATAATGTTACAGCGCTCAGACACTTGAGGCTTAGACACGAGTTTGCCAAGTCAAGGCAACACACGTGAGGCGGGCTCGCAAGAGATGTTACCAGTTGGCACTGGCCTATTCTTTATATACTTGTTCACTGTGCTTTGCTAGGCCTGAGCAGCTTCGTAGGGCCTGCTCAGTATTAACACCCCCGGTACAGTATTAACAACCTGTACAGCGTCCAGATCCTATTCAGTAGGTCTGCCATACAGGCACAGTGACCACAGAGTACAGTCCACACAGTGATTATTGCGTCTGCACCCAATAGTCCAGGACTAAGCCTGCGGTACCATCAGACCACAGGTTAAGGTTCCTATTTCCTGCGTACGACGTATTAATCCAATACCGTCGTAGGTTCAGCACCTAATTCCTGTCAGCCCAGGAATTACTGTCGACCCCATGTCGCGTCCGTGATTTATCACGTCCACAATTCAGATTTTAGCTACCATGGTACGAGTAGCTACCAGGTTTTAGCGTAATTCTGACGTCCGCAGCCTTGTGCGGGTTGCTATACCGCGGCCCGGTACTGACGCCGCGGATCTCAGTTGTACTTACGCGCCAAGTCCGCTGAATTTGCTGACGGAACTTTTGGGCGGACCTGAATTTCACTGACATTCGTCACAAGGGCAGTTTGCCGAATGCTGGTACACAGCAAGCTGGCGAGGCACTGAGCAGCTGTGCAATTTCAGGATGTCAACGTGGGACACCAGACACAAATGCAAGGAAGCCCCAGGCGGTGCCTGGCATGGCCGATAGATTTGCCCTTGTATATTTGTGTTCGCTATGGACAGATAAAGCTTGAAGTTTAGCTTGTCGGAAATTAGACAATGTTATGATTGGCTGATGTCTAAAGTGGCGCTAGTGGCGCCAGCCGCCAGGCTTGAGCTTTGAGCAGTATAGAAGGATGAGCAACGAACCATGATGGTCTTTGTTCGTCCGTTACTCTCCCTCACAACTGGTTTGTTGTCTTCATGGGGTGAAATAGTTCGAGCAGCCCGGAGCAGCCCCCGTGAGTGGTTGCATGCAGTCAGTTGCCATGAGGATGGACTGACGGATACGACAATGTACTGGTTTTGTTAAGAATGTGTGTAAGACTGAGAACGAGACAAGGGACAGGGCCTTTGGGCACCCTGGTCGTCGTTGGCATGCATGCCAGTAGGAACTAGGTCGGGAACACACGCACTGCCGCCACAAGGGGCCTGCAGTGGCGTCACCCAAGGGGCCTCGCAGCTGCTCTTATAACTACAACATTACAACTCGACAGTCTTTGTAATTCGTCGTGTATCTCATTGGAATTGAAAGGTCTTTCGGTTGCTTTGATGATAAAGCATTGTCTCAAGAATCGGCTGATTGGGCCGGATTGCCTGTCATGAAGGTGGCGGTGCCGTAAAGGACCGCACCTTACATTCTCATTTTAAACGGACGAACAACCCATGATGGGTTCAGTCCGGCCAGCCTGGGGGTTCCTCCTGCTTCACCCAGGGAAGCACAAGGAAGAGGTTATTGCTTAGCCTTCAAAAGCATCTGAAGAGGTTAGGCTTTTCCCTGTAAAAAGCCATTGAAGGGGTTATTGCTAAGCCTTTAAAAGCATGCATGTTAAGGTTGTTCCTGATCCTGGAAAAGCATCTGTGAGCAGCTGGATTTATTTTTTTTTCGGCTGCTGCCTGGAATGACGCCCTCTTTGGGCTTCCTTCTTTTGTGTGAGATGCCTTTCTTTCACTTTTTGCTCTCACGTTGTTGTGAGCTAAAGAGTGGGGGGGGAGGTGGCATATCACACACATGATTACTGCTGATAGTGGATGCATTCCAAGTAGCGGTAATGACCAGTCCAGGATGATATGGCACGCGAACGCGACAGCTGTCGCGTCCGTGATTTATCACGTCCGCAATTCAGATTTTAGCTACCATGGTACGAGTAGCTACCAGGTTTTAGCGTAATTCTGACGTCCGCAGCCTTGTGCGGGTTGCTATACCGCGGCCCGGTACTGACGCCGCGGATCTCAGTTGTACTTACGCGCCAAGTCCGCTGAATTTGCTGACGGAACTTTTGGGCGGACCTGAATTTCACTGACATTCGTCACAAGGGCAGTTTGCCGAATGCTGGTACACAGCAAGCTGGCGAGGCACTGAGCAGCTGTGCAATTTCAGGATGTCAACGTGGGACACCAGACACAAATGCAAGGAAGCCCCAGGCGGTGCCTGGCATGGCCGATAGATTTGCCCTTGTATAAGTTAGCAACAAAGCCCAGAGCGTGAGCTCCTGGTCTTTCACGCACAACGGGATGAGCCAAAGTTGCAGGCAGCAACCTTTTAACCCGTGCACCAAGTCACGACCACGGTGGTCACTTCCACGTCCAATGAGGGCGCCCACGGTTCGTGCTTGCCAAGATAGCTGGTCATCCCCCATGACCAAGCTATATCCTTTGCGTTGTTCCTCGTTCCCATCGGCGTGACGAGGCACGTGCAGGCGTGCAAGCAAATCCCCAACGTCCACTGGCATCAGTGCAGAGCCAGGACGAGCTGGATTTGCCTAGACTCTGCAACCTAGGAAGTACAGGACCTGTCACAAGCCTGCAAGGTCTAGTATCCTTGCAGTCCTGTGCCAGCTCCAGTACCCCACCAGTCACAGGCTGCTGCTCCTCCTGGTCTACGTGGACCACAGTCACGTGATAGTCAGGCTAAGCCTGTGCAGGCACGGCCTGCCACGTGTCCTGCCCACTATACCAGAGGACTGCACCCTAGTCGGCCCCGGACGGCTAGGACTTCGGGACCTCATATCTTTCTCGTCCCTTGTCTGTTTCAGGCGGTCAGCACGGCGTTGGAAAGGTCTTTCCAAACTGCATCCACTTAGCATATTGGTTGCCCAAAATGCTAACTCCAACCCTTTCTTCTTTTGGAGCTGGACCAGCTTGAAACAAGCCTAACCTTGCTTGTGCCCACTCAGCCACAGACCACTTGGTCCCTTGAGGTTGATCAGACCTGCTAGGGCCCAGGGTCCTGCCTCCTTTTGGGTAACAACATATATGCCCTTGGACCAGTGAATCATACTGGCCAGTGAATCAGAGGTCACCCCAGGTTATCCCCTGACCCCTTGGTCAGCTCCCAACCTTTCCTTGGGAACTTGGTGCTAGATTAAAGTCAAGTCACATTACCTAGTCCAATGGCTGGGATTAAAGGATGCCAAGAACGTATTATTGTGAGTTCCTGATCTTTCACAGTTATCACAGGCGCCCGTTCTTATGGCGCCCGCCTTGGCCAAGCTTTCCCTTTTTATGCTCAAAGAGACTTAGGTAGCACCCATGCAAATACTGCCTTATTGGGGAGCCCATGTCATCACTGGGTGTTAAGCCCAGGAATCACCCATGCCAGGCTGTGGCTCTGCTGGGGAATTGAACCCCACCCCAACCTCCAGGTTTATAGGTGACCTGGAACTTTGAACAAGACAAATATTACTTCATACACCCGTTTGCTCACCATAGTCACCAGCATCTTTGTTAAAACAATAAGTAGATGCATACAGACAGGTAGCGGTTACAGAACCGCTATTAAGAACTCCTTAGGCATGGCTCGCGATTACCCGCGCAGACCAGGCCACCAAAGAGGGTGGGTGGGTGGGACAAGAAAAAAGACCACAACAATGTCACTACGCCGCCAAAGTAGTCAAACTGCCCTAGCACGGGGCTGACATCAGCAACCGAGCTTAACTTAACACGCCAACCTGAGAATGTAGCGACACCTACCGTACCACAAAAACAACAACCAATCAAATACCCTTTCCGAAAGGTTCTAATTATCATTCAACAAACCGGTTCAACAAACCCGGCCCTGTCAAACTTTAAGCATAAGATTGTTTCGAGATTGTAGCACAATAGGGCCACTGCCCCTACTAACAATTCCAGGTCGCCAGCCATTAGCCAAATCCGGTTACATCTGCCAAACCCGCCCGGTTCAGCCGACCATCCAGGCGGCTCCCGTGAGCGGCCTTATTCCCCGCCTCACTTCGAGAAACTCTTTTCAAAGAAATCCGATTCATACACCCGTTTGCTCACCATAGTCACCAGCATCTTTGTTAAAACAATAAGTAGATGCATACAGACAGGTAGCGGTTACAGAACCGCTATTAAGAACTCCTTAGGCATGGCTCGCGATTACCCAACCTCCCCTTCCTGGCCCTCCGGTCCGCTAAAGAAGCACCATTTCCTTTCCCGTCAAAAGCTGTCCTGTCGCGATGGGCGCTCTCCGTTGCCAGAAAACAGATTTAATTCCCAGCGACTGTGAATGCACAAAAATTCATGCACTGTCAATCGACACAGCTCGCATTTTTGACCCCACTCGGGGGCCCCCGCTGACCTCGTTGCCGACCTCTTCTCTGGTCCGCTAAGGGGTGCTGTCGCGGAACACAAAGTCAAAGCAAAAGCTGCTGACTGGCGCCGCTGATTCCAGCCGACGCCCAGTTTACAACTTTTTTGAAGAGCAACCAACCTAGTGCCGAGCACATAAACACTCCTTCCGTACAAAAAAGTGGAAATACCACTGATTACGAAATCAAGTTGGTTTTCAGCCCTTGCCTCCTGCGCCGAGGCTCCGTGTCCCACAACGGTGACTTAAATTTTTTACCCCCCCGAGCCGCGGCGGCCCTCAAGCCAAGCCCAACCCGGAATGCAAGCATTTCCAGGTACGAGACAACTCAAAGGCAGGCCAGCCTGCCGACAGCCCAACCCGAGGCGCAAGCATCCCCAGGTACGGAACCATCAAGCAAGCTAGCCCTTGCCCAACCCGGCCAGCTGGCCGTTTCTTTCAAACAAACCAGCCATTAAATAATGCATCAGCCCCCGCTTCGCATTTAAACCCCGATCACCCGGACATTAATTCCGGGCCAATGGCAGCCATGAATCCCAACCGCCTTAAGCAGCCAGGGATCATGGATGCCGGAAATTTGGTTAACAAATTTTAGCCCCGCACCCATGCTGAGCGCAAGGCTGGTGAGGCACTTCTTGTACCGCCATAGCCTCAGCCGTCGGCGCTCAGCCAACGTTTACAAGAAAAAAGCCGAAACCATGAGAACAACATGAGAGTGACACGATTATGTTGTATTCAAGCATTATATAACCCAGAATGTGGCTCCCTGGCAACCATGTACCACATGGTCACACAACCAGGTTCATTATTAGCAACAGGTTGGAAACAAGCACTAGAAAACATATGTACAGCAACCTGTAAGAACCAGCATTCGGGTTGCCCTTGCATGGCCTAACTGTTTGAGGCCAAAGGCGTCGACTTAAGTCCTGGCGACTCTTCTGAACCCCATGGGGAGGGCCAGGCAGGATTCTCTGCTGGTAGGAGTGCATTCCACACCAACTCCTGTCCAGGAGGGTGTACCTAACCCTGAAGGACCGGTTGTCAACCAGTAAGCACCAGTCACCACTTGGCACTTTGGTCAAACAACCCACTGGGGACACCCAAGCTGAAGCAAGGCCTGGTCTCTATGGCCGCCCGTGTAAGGGGTCCATGAGCCCACGGAGCAGGGGGTACTGCCGCTCCGCCTTCTCCTCCAGCTTGGTGAGGGCATCTGCAGGGTTGTCCACACCAGGCACATGTTCAATGTGAGCTAGGTAGGACATCTCCTTGAGCAGCAAGTAGTCAACAAGGTCCCTGCTCCTGGCCAGCTGCCTGTGCACAAATTGCACCATGCCCATGCTATCAGTCCTCACCAGTGTGTTGCAGCTGCAATCTACAGGAAGCCACTTGACATAGCTGGTAGAAGAGCTCCCTCAAGTATAGAGCAGCATGCAGCCCTTCACAGATTGCCCTGCACTCAGCAATATCAGCGCTGGGTGTAACCCTGTTTTGCAACCGACTGTACCAGGTAACAAGTGAGGTGTGATCTTGCTCCAGGGTAACTAATGCTGCTGCCCTGCTCCTGACCTCTGTGACCTTCCTATTGTCCATAGAACTGTCTACATAGAGGATCATGTCAAGGGGCTTGTACAAGTCCACAGGACCCAGGATAAGAGGGGGAGACATCAGGACAGCCTGCACCACACTCTCAGCACCCACCTCAACTAGCTGGGAATCAGTAAGTCGACTCAAGACCAGCAAGTCAGGGGCACATATACTTGCAAGCCATGCCAGCATGCCCCTGATGGTAGCACACCTAGCCTGCGTGATGGGCTCCTGCAATGCATCTATAATCTGCTGTGGATAGTCCTTACCACCCTCCATCTTGATGAACCACGAGCCCTTCGCCTGGAACAACGTAGCCTGCATGCCACAGAAGACCATAGGCTCATTCTCCACCATGTGCTGTATTTTACCGAGCTCAAATCGCTTCTGGATTTTGGCCAAAACAGCCTCAACCCAGTCTGGTGGACCTATGAGATGCAGGTCATCACCATGCAGTGAGGCAAAGACAGGGAGGCCATTGTGGGACCCTTGGAACAAACAGGGATCCACTGGAGACACAGAAAAGCCACAGGTATTCTTCAAGAACTTCTCTAGGCTCTTCCTCCAGATGATGGGACTGGACCTGAGACCTTCCAATCCTTTCAGAATTCTCAGGTACCTGGCCTTTATCTCTGCTCTCCAGACAGCAGGTACAGTCACAAAGAAAGGAGGGATATCTCTCCAAGTCTGCCTAGCCTGATCCTGGTCACCCTTAAGAAAAGCCCTCTTGAAATCAATCAGCACAGAGCTATAGGGCACACCCTTAACCAGAAAAGACAGAAATATACACAGCAGAATCCTCCACGTGTCATGCAGCATCCCTGGAGTATAGAGCTCCTCATCTAACAACTGGCCAGTGCCATGATACTCGGTTACAACTGGTCTGACATGTGGCACCTGGACACCATCTACCTCCTTGAGCTTGAGGACAAACATCAATCTGAGCAGTTGGTGAACTTCTGGCAGCTCATCCACAGGTTCTGCACAGTTGGAAACTATCCACTCATGCCCAGAAGCAACAAAGCCAAGAGTCCATGCCTTAGCCATCTTGGGGCTTTGCATCATCTCGACTAACTGGCGCCAGGGAATAGGACTGTGAGCAGCTATCTGGTACCTGTTTACCCCTAACTGCCGTGGATCAAAGGTGGTTGGGATGATCAACAGGTCCTCAGCTATGGGCTCCTGACCTTGAGGACCCTCAGCTGCTGACTCTTAACAGCCTTCACCGCCACTGCAAGACCCTGGGAATAGTGATATCTTTCAAGGGGGAGGCTGCCCTGCCTTCTAGTGCCAACTCATCAGAGGTCAAGGTAACCCCTGGCATGCACAAGAAGTTCTGACCCAGTATGGCAGGCCCCTGATAGCCCTTCTACACACACGTGGTGGGCACCCCTAAGATAGGCACACTCACTTCCCTAGGATCTTCGAGATTTCCTGAGAAATCAGACAGCAAGCAGCAACTGGGATGACATATCTGCAAGCCTACAGCATCCTCTTCCCTGACTGATGACAGACACCTGTGAGTTGGTATCTACTTCCATTGTAGCTGCCCAGCACGACCCCCACCCCGTGAGCTTGGATACCTTGGGATCATGTTTGCTGCGCATGAGTGCTCGGATGACGTCCGCATGAACATTACAATTCAAGTGGCCCGCCGGAGCGGCTGTACAATTTTTCCCAGTGAGCGCGCTGCCAAGTGTACTTGTGGGCAAATTTTTAGGTGCCCCGTCACTTCGAGGTACTAAAAATTAGGCTACGGTACGAATTCAGCGAATTTCAGCGAATTTTCAGTCAAACCAAAGGAAGTGACGCCAACTACCAAAACGTTTCCGTTACGGATTTTCAGCCCAACACTCGCGCAAAATGAAGTGACGGCAACTACCAAAAAGTTTCCGTTACGAATTTTCACTCCCACATGTTTGCACAAGAGGAAGTGACGGCAACTACCAAAAAGTTTCCGTTACGAATTTTCAGTCCCACACTTCGCGCAAATTTTAGTAGGGCTGCACGCAAGCTACCTTTTCAAAATTTTGCGCTAGTATGGAACGCATTTCATTCGTCTGGAGGAACGCTGCCCGCCAACTACCCCCGTTCAGAAAGTTCCGCCGAAATTTACTTGAGATTTGGAAATCTGAACGTCCGCGCAAATTTTAGTAGGGCTGCACGCAAGCTACCTTTCAAAATTTTGCGCAAGTATGGAACGCAATTCATTCGTCCGGAGGGATGCTGCTCGTCAACTGCCCCCGTTCAGAAAGTTGCGCCGAACTTTACTTGAGATTTGGAAATCTGAACGTGCGGTTGGAGTTTCGCGGGGAAACCCAAGTTCCCCAGTAATTCACCAATGACGCGCTTCGAACACTTGCCCGCTAAAACCTAAGCAGCCGCTCCGGCTGGCCACTTAAACGAAACTTGATGGCCCCCGGGCCTTAGGTGGCTGCCCCGTCCCCTCTGGCCTTGTGACAGTTGCTTCAGCAGCCTCTCCTGCTCGTCATCTTCCAGCAGGGACAGACCATCATCCACCACCAGAGGATTGTTAGCTGCTGCTGCCTGGCTCTGGCCTGGCTCCTCAACCCAGCTGGGAGGGCCTGGCCCGTCTGCAGGCCAGATTGCATGTGGCCTTCTTTCCTTGACATGAGCCCAGGACAACCTGTACACGTGCCTTGGATCCTTTTCCAAAGCCACCAGGCAAGATCTGTTAGCTTCTTCCACACGAGTGACAACCCCATCCTGCCACTTCCCCCGCTTGCCTGGAATAGATGGTTCCTTCCACATCCTGACCTTCAGCCCCACCTGAGGCCTCAGCACATTCCAGTTCTTGTCCTTACGTCTCAGCTGGGCAAATAACCTATCTGCCTTCCTAAGACTGGCCTGCACCACGTTCTCAGGCAAAAGCTATACTGCAGGGCCAGGGGAGAGACAGCCACACCATCAAAGTAATAGTTAACCCTGTGGTTCAGCTGCTCTTCTATCCCCTTACACCAGGCTGCCCTCTCTAAGGCAGATGCCACAAGTGGCACTGACTCTGCTGCTAGCACCACTGTCTTCACTTCACGTATGGATCTCTCTACAGCCCCTTGCTGCCCATGACTCTCCCTGGGGACTACTACCAGCTTACAAGGCAGCTGGTCCTGATGCTTGAGCAAACAGTCAAACTGCAAGTCTGCCTGCACACTCTTGCACACCCCAAAGCCTGGGATCAGGGCCTTCATACCCAACAACAAGTGGTGCTCCTGCATACCAGGCAGAACGTCTATCAGCCTGTATATCTGAACCTGTCCACCCCCACCAATATATACAAGCCCCTGATATGCTGGATATCCATCTGGATGTCGCCACGCTCCCTAGCAGGCTCCCTAGCATGGGACTGAGGTGGGTGAACAGCATTCTCCTGGCAACCACAGTTCTCAGCAGCAGCCTGGCAAGCCTCCCACAAAGGCTCCCTACCTAGCTTCCAAGCAAACATTGCTGCCTGCCCAGAATGCCCAAACATGTGATGCAACTATGGCCAGCCTCAGCATAGCTCAGCACTCTCTCAGTACTGACCTGGCGAGACGTCTGAACCGTGTGTGGGGACACATGATCCACTCCTGAGGTTCCAGGGCTTCCCTGCAGGCCACCTGACGCCCCAAGCCAGGCCCTGCACCCTGGACCGCTCCAGGCCCTTCCAGCAAGGTCCCTTGGCCCTCCAGGCCAGCACCTGCTGGAGACCCACCACCTGCATGAGGCATAGGGAATTCAGCTGCAGCATTGTTATTGCAATCCAGTGGAAGAACAACATCTTTACACCCTTGGTGCTGCACAAGGGGCACACCCCCATCCTTATGTACATCCAGCACACCTTCCCCAAGGGGTGATTGACTATTTACAGGGGATGGTAGCTAGTCACTGCTGCCCAGACTGGCCCCTGCCCCAGCAGGCTTGGCCTTCCTGTCAGGACACTCACGACGCCAGTGACCTTCCTTGCCACACACAAAGCATGCTCCACCCTTCTTCCCAGACCCAGCCCCACCCTTGCCAGGCTTCCCCTGGCCTCCCTGAGACTGCCCACCCTGCTTGCCCTGGTTGCCTTGAGCTTGGCCCTTGCCTTGCCCTTGGCCACCCTTACCCTGCTGACCACCAGCTTGCTGGCTCCCAACCCCTCCTTGGGAACCTGCACCCTTGCCACCCTGAGCCCCTGCCTCTGGCGCCTGAAGCGCTTACGCTTGTTGGGCCTTGCCCCATCACGGGCTGGGTACCCGGGGACATCACCTTGGCCCTGCACAGCGGAGGTGGCATTGCTGCCATGGGACTGGATAGCTTTGCAGGCAGGATCTGGCTTCCTTATGCTGAGGATTACAAGCTCCAGAGCACGCAAGGAGCCATCAGTCTGGTTAAGAAACATGCGGGCACTGTTCCTCCCATCCACACTCAAACCCATACGGTCCAGGAAATAGTCTGCCAAGGCCCTATCTGTGACCAGGAAGCCATACTTGGCCCCCTTGTCCCTGATACGGTTGAGCCTAGCCCATTCCTCTGCCACAGGGCCCACTATCTCAAAGGTGTCATACTGATGTTTGTAGTAGTTGGTGAGGTTGAGAACCTTGTCAGAGAACTCCTCCCTCAACCCATCCAGGAACTGTGCCCAGGTTAGCTTATCCTTGACAGCAGTCCTAGCCTTCTCCCTGACACGCTCTGACGAGTCCCTGTTGCACGTGGACGAGTGAAACACTTGCACTAGGTTGACAGTGGGGTCCACGGAGAGCACAACAAGCTCCATGTCCTCTAGCCACTTGTCTAAAGCTTCCTGTGCTAGTGGTGGGTTAAGAGGCTTTTGCCATTCATAACAGTGACTGCACTCATGTGAGGCCTCGACCCTGGCAGCGCCTTCACTGGCTCCACCACAGCGGGTGTCACAACAACAGCACCACTTGGGCCAGCAGGCACAGGGGAGGCACATCCACATGAAGCCTCTTACCATTGCCGTCAGCGGAGGTCCCTCTTACGCTTCTCCACGGCTGGTTGCCCGTTCCATCGTTATCGCGTCAGATGGCCATGTCGCCCGCACCTTGCGCGCCTCCTCCACCGAGCGTCTTCGTGTCGTCGCTTGCTCCCGGCCGCTTTCCCCCATCGCCGTCGCTGGTAGGGATCGCCTCCCCCACCAGCTGCTCCTTGTCCTTCCTAGGCTCCTGGCTTTCCCCTGCCGGTGCCTCCACCTCGCCCTTGTCGCCGTCGCCCGGTTTGTTGCCCTTGCATGCCTAAACTGTTTGAGGCCAAAGGCGTCGACTTATATGTTCCTGGCGATCTTCCTGAACCCCATGGAGAGGGCCAGGCAGATTCTCTGCTGGTTAGGATGTGCATTCCACACCAACTCCTGTCCAGTGACGGGTGTACCTAACCCCTGAAGGACGGGGTTTCGTCCAACAGTAAGCACCAGTCACCACTTTGGCACTTGGCAAACACCCACTGGGGACACCACAAGCTGAAGCAAGGCCGCTGGTCTTATGGCCGCCCGTGTTGTTAATGGGGTCCATGAGCCCACGGAGCAGGGAGCGTACTGCCGCTCCGCCTTTCTCCCTCCAGCTTCGGTGAGGGGCATTCTGCAGGGTTGTCCACACCCAGGCACATGTTCAATGCTGAGCTAGGTAGGACATCTCCCTTGTGCAGCAAGTAGTCAACAAGCGTTAACCTGCTTCCTGGCCAGCTGCCTGTGCACAAATTGCACCATGCACCATGCTATCGAGTCCCTCACCCAGTGTGTGCAGCTGCCAATCTACAGGAAAGCCACTTGACATAGCTGGGATAGAAGAGCTCCCTCAAGCTACTAGAGCAGCATGCAGCCCTTCACAGCATTGCCCTGCACTTTCAAGCATATCAGCGCTGGGGTGTAACCCCGTTTTGCAACCCGACTGTACCAGGTAACAAGTGACGGTGTGATTCTTTGCTCCAGGGTAACTAATGCTGCTGCCCTGCTCCTGACCTTCTGTGACCTTCCTATTGGTCCATGAACTTGGTCTACATAGAGGATCATGTCAAGGGGGCTTTGCTACAAGTCCCACAGACCAGCGAATAAGAGGGGGAGACATTCAGGACAGCCTGCACCACACTCTCAGCACCCAACCTCCAACTAGCTGGGGAATCAGTTTACAGTCGCACTCAAGACCAGCAAGTCAGGGGCACATATACTTGCAAGCCACTGCCAGCATGCCCCTGATGGTAGAAACACCTAGCCTGGGAATGGGGCTCGCAATGCATCCTATAATTCTGCTTGTGGATAGTCCTTACCACCCTCCATCCTTGATGAACCACGAGCCATTCGCCTGGAACAAACGTAGCCTGCCATGCCACAGAAGGACCATGGCTCATTTCTCCACCATGTGCTGTATTTTACCCGAGCTCAAATCGCTTTTCTGGATTGGCCCAAAACAGCCTCAACCCAGTCTGGTGACCTATGAGGATGCAGGTCATCACCATGCAGTGAGGCAAAGAACCAGGGTGAAGCCATTGTGGGACCCTTGCGAAACAAACAGGGAATCCACTGGAGACACAGCAAAAGCCACAGGTATTCATTCAACAGAACCTTCTCTAGGCTCTTCCCCAGATTAGATGGGACGGACCGGAGACCTTCCAATCTTCAGAATTCTCACGTACCTTGGCCTTTATCTCTGCTTCCAGACAGCAGGTACAGTCAACAAAGGAAAGGGAGGGATATCTCTCCAAGTCTGCCTAGCCTTTGATCCCCTGGTCACCCTTAGAAAAGCCCTCTGAAATCAATCAGCACCAGAGCTCATAGGGCACACCCTTAACACAGAAAGACAGAATACACCAGCAGAACTCCTCCACGTGTCATGCAGCATCCCTGAGTATTAGAGCTCCTTACATCTTAACAACTGGCCAGTGCCGATGATACTCGGTTTTACAACTGGTGCTGACCATGTGGCACCTGAGACACCATCTAACCTCCTTGAGCTTCGAGGACGAACAATCAATCCTGGCAGCAGTTGGTGAAACTTCTGGCAGCTTCATCACAGGTTCTGCACAGTTTGGAAACTATCACTCATGCCCCCAGACAGCCCAACACAGCCAAGAGTCCATCCTTAGCCAATCTTTCGGGGGTCTTCTGCATCACTCGACTAAAACTGGCGCCAGGAATAGGACTGTGAAGGCAGCTATCTGGTCCTGTTTACCCCTAAACTGGCGCGTTGGATCAAAGGATGGTGGATGATCAACAGGTCCTCAGCTATGGGCTCCTGACCTTGGACCCCAGCATGCTGGGACTTCTTAACCAGCCTTCACCGCCACAGCCAAGACCCTGGGATAGTTCGATATCTATTCCAAGGGGAGGCTTGCCTCTGCCTTCTCAGATGCCAACTCAATCAGAGGTCAGGTTAACCCCCTGGCATGCAAAGGAAGTTCTGACCCAGCTATGGCAGCCCCTGATAGCCCTCTACCACACAGAACGTGGGGCACCCCTAAGATAGCACACTTCACTTTCCCTAGGATCTTCATGGACACCTTTCCTGAGAAAATCAGACACAGCAAGGCAACTGGGATTGGACATCTTGCAAGCTACAGCACCTCTTCCCTGGAGCGTGATTGACAGAACACCTGTGAGTTGGTATTCTACTTCCCATTGTAGGCTGCCCAGGCACGACCCCCACCCCGTGAGCTTGGATACCTTTGGGATCATGTTTGCTGCGCATGACGTGCTCGTATGACGTCCGCCATGAGAGGCATTACAATTCTTCAAGTGGCCCGCCGGAGCGGCTGTACCAATTTTTCCCAGTGAGCGCGCTGCCAAGTGTACTTGTGGGCAAATTTTTTTAGGTGCCCCCGTCACTTCGAAGGGTTACTAAAATAGGCTACTGGTTACGAATTCAGCGAATTTCAGCGAATTTCAGTCAAACCAAAGGAAGTGACGCCAACTACCAAAACGTTTTCCGTTTACGGATTTTCAGCCCCAACACTCGCGCCAAATGAAGTGACGGCAACTACCAAAAAGTTTCCGTTACGAATTTCACTCCCACATGTTTGCACAAGAGGCAAGTGACGGAACTACCAAAAGGTTTCGTTACGGAATTCAGTCCCACACTTTCGCGCAAACTTTAGTAGGGCTGCACGCAAGCTACCTTTCAAAATTTTGCGCTAGTTATGGGAACGCATTTCATTCCGTCTGGAGGAACGCTGCCCGCCAACTACCCCCGTTCAGAAAGTTCCGCCGATTTACTTGAGATTTTGCGGAAAGCTGAACGTTCCGCGCAAATTTTAGTAGGGCTTGCACGAAGCTACCTTCAAAATTCTTGCGCAAGTATTGGAACGCAATTCATTCGTCCGGAGGATTGCTCCTCGTCAACGCCCCCGTCAGAACAGTTGCGCCAATTTACTTGAGATTTGGAATCTGAACGTGCGGTTGGAGCTTTCGCGGGGAAAACCCAAGTTCCCCAGTAATTCACCAATTGACGCGCTTCGAAACACACATTGCCCGCTAAAACCTAAGCAGCCGTCCGGCTGGCACACTTAACGAAAGTTGGATGGCCCCCGGCCTTAGGTGCCTGCCCTCTGTCCCCCCTCTGGCCTTGTGACAGTTGCTTCAGCAAAGCTTACTTTCTGCTCGTCATCTCCAGCAGGGACAGACCATCATCCACCACCAGAGGATTGTTATGCTGCTGCTGCCTGGCTCTGACCCTGGCTCCTCAACCCCAGCTGGAGGGGCCTGGCCCGTCTTGCAGGCCATGCAGATTGCATTTGTGGCCTTCTTTCCTTGGACAGAGAGCCCAGGACAAACCTTACACGTGCCTTGGATCCTTTTCCAAAGCCACCAGCAAGATCCTGTTAGGCTTCTCCACACGAGTGATCAACGGACGGCTAGGACTTCGGGACCTCATATCTTTCTCGTCCCTTGTCTGTTTCAGGCGGTCAGCACGGCGTTGGAAAGGTCTTTCCAAACTGCATCCACTTAGCATATTGGTTGCCCAAAATGCTAACTCCAACCCTTTCTTCTTTTGGAGCTGGACCAGCTTGAAACAAGCCTAACCTTGCTTGTGCCCACTCAGCCACAGACCACTTGGTCCCTTGAGGTTGATCAGACCTGCTAGGGCCCAGGGTCCTGCCTCCTTTTGGGTAACAACATATATGCCCTTGGACCAGTGAATCATACTGGCCAGTGAATCAGAGGTCACCCCAGGTTATCCCCTGACCCCTTGGTCAGCTCCCAACCTTTCCTTGGGAACTTGGTGCTAGATTAAAGTCAAGTCACATTACCTAGTCCAATGGCTGGGATTAAAGGATGCCAAGAACGTATTATTGTGAGTTCCTGATCTTTCACAGTTATCACAGGCGCCCGTTCTTATGGCGCCCGCCTTGGCCAAGCTTTCCCTTTTTATGCTCAAAGAGACTTAGGTAGCACCCATGCAAATACTGCCTTATTGGGGAGCCCATGTCATCACTGGGTGTTAAGCCCAGGAATCACCCATGCCAGGCTGTGGCTCTGCTGGGGAATTGAACCCCACCCCAACCTCCAGGTTTATAGGTGACCTGGAACTTTGAACAAGACAAATATTACTTCATACACCCGTTTGCTCACCATAGTCACCAGCATCTTTGTTAAAACAATAAGTAGATGCATACAGACAGGTAGCGGTTACAGAACCGCTATTAAGAACTCCTTAGGCATGGCTCGCGATTACCCGCGCAGACCAGGCCACCAAAGAGGGTGGGTGGGTGGGACAAGAAAAAAGACCACAACAATGTCACTACGCCGCCAAAGTAGTCAAACTGCCCTAGCACGGGGCTGACATCAGCAACCGAGCTTAACTTAACACGCCAACCTGAGAATGTAGCGACACCTACCGTACCACAAAAACAACAACCAATCAAATACCCTTTCCGAAAGGTTCTAATTATCATTCAACAAACCGGTTCAACAAACCCGGCCCTGTCAAACTTTAAGCATAAGATTGTTTCGAGATTGTAGCACAATAGGGCCACTGCCCCTACTAACAATTCCAGGTCGCCAGCCATTAGCCAAATCCGGTTACATCTGCCAAACCCGCCCGGTTCAGCCGACCATCCAGGCGGCTCCCGTGAGCGGCCTTATTCCCCGCCTCACTTCGAGAAACTCTTTTCAAAGAAATCCGATTCATACACCCGTTTGCTCACCATAGTCACCAGCATCTTTGTTAAAACAATAAGTAGATGCATACAGACAGGTAGCGGTTACAGAACCGCTATTAAGAACTCCTTAGGCATGGCTCGCGATTACCCAACCTCCCCTTCCTGGCCCTCCGGTCCGCTAAAGAAGCACCATTTCCTTTCCCGTCAAAAGCTGTCCTGTCGCGATGGGCGCTCTCCGTTGCCAGAAAACAGATTTAATTCCCAGCGACTGTGAATGCACAAAAATTCATGCACTGTCAATCGACACAGCTCGCATTTTTGACCCCACTCGGGGGCCCCCGCTGACCTCGTTGCCGACCTCTTCTCTGGTCCGCTAAGGGGTGCTGTCGCGGAACACAAAGTCAAAGCAAAAGCTGCTGACTGGCGCCGCTGATTCCAGCCGACGCCCAGTTTACAACTTTTTTGAAGAGCAACCAACCTAGTGCCGAGCACATAAACACTCCTTCCGTACAAAAAAGTGGAAATACCACTGATTACGAAATCAAGTTGGTTTTCAGCCCTTGCCTCCTGCGCCGAGGCTCCGTGTCCCACAACGGTGACTTAAATTTTTTACCCCCCGAGCCGCGGCGGCCCTCAAGCCAAGCCCAACCCGGAATGCAAGCATTTCCAGGTACGAGACAACTCAAAGGCAGGCCAGCCTGCCGACAGCCCAACCCGAGGCGCAAGCATCCCCAGGTACGGAACCATCAAGCAAGCTAGCCCTTGCCCAACCCGGCCAGCTGGCCGTTTCTTTCAAACAAACCAGCCATTAAATAATGCATCAGCCCCCGCTTCGCATTTAAACCCCGATCACCCGGACATTAATTCCGGGCCAATGGCAGCCATGAATCCCAACCGCCTTAAGCAGCCAGGGATCATGGATGCCGGAAATTTGGTTAACAAATTTTAGCCCCGCACCCATGCTGAGCGCAAGGCTGGTGAGGCACTTCTTGTACCGCCATAGCCTCAGCCGTCGGCGCTCAGCCAACGTTTACAAGAAAAAAGCCGAAACCATGAGAACAACATGAGAGTGACACGATTATGTTGTATTCAAGCATTATATAACCCAGAATGTGGCTCCCTGGCAACCATGTACCACATGGTCACACAACCAGGTTCATTATTAGCAACAGGTTGGAAACAAGCACTAGAAAACATATGTACAGCAACCTGTAAGAACCAGCATTCGGGTTGCCCTTGCATGGCCTAACTGTTTGAGGCCAAAGGCGTCGACTTAAGTCCTGGCGACTCTTCTGAACCCCATGGGGAGGGCCAGGCAGGATTCTCTGCTGGTAGGAGTGCATTCCACACCAACTCCTGTCCAGGAGGGTGTACCTAACCCTGAAGGACCGGTTGTCAACCAGTAAGCACCAGTCACCACTTGGCACTTTGGTCAAACAACCCACTGGGGACACCCAAGCTGAAGCAAGGCCTGGTCTCTATGGCCGCCCGTGTAAGGGGTCCATGAGCCCACGGAGCAGGGGGTACTGCCGCTCCGCCTTCTCCTCCAGCTTGGTGAGGGCATCTGCAGGGTTGTCCACACCAGGCACATGTTCAATGTGAGCTAGGTAGGACATCTCCTTGAGCAGCAAGTAGTCAACAAGGTCCCTGCTCCTGGCCAGCTGCCTGTGCACAAATTGCACCATGCCCATGCTATCAGTCCTCACCAGTGTGTTGCAGCTGCAATCTACAGGAAGCCACTTGACATAGCTGGTAGAAGAGCTCCCTCAAGTATAGAGCAGCATGCAGCCCTTCACAGATTGCCCTGCACTCAGCAATATCAGCGCTGGGTGTAACCCTGTTTTGCAACCGACTGTACCAGGTAACAAGTGAGGTGTGATCTTGCTCCAGGGTAACTAATGCTGCTGCCCTGCTCCTGACCTCTGTGACCTTCCTATTGTCCATAGAACTGTCTACATAGAGGATCATGTCAAGGGGCTTGTACAAGTCCACAGGACCCAGGATAAGAGGGGGAGACATCAGGACAGCCTGCACCACACTCTCAGCACCCACCTCAACTAGCTGGGAATCAGTAAGTCGACTCAAGACCAGCAAGTCAGGGGCACATATACTTGCAAGCCATGCCAGCATGCCCCTGATGGTAGCACACCTAGCCTGCGTGATGGGCTCCTGCAATGCATCTATAATCTGCTGTGGATAGTCCTTACCACCCTCCATCTTGATGAACCACGAGCCCTTCGCCTGGAACAACGTAGCCTGCATGCCACAGAAGACCATAGGCTCATTCTCCACCATGTGCTGTATTTTACCGAGCTCAAATCGCTTCTGGATTTTGGCCAAAACAGCCTCAACCCAGTCTGGTGGACCTATGAGATGCAGGTCATCACCATGCAGTGAGGCAAAGACAGGGAGGCCATTGTGGGACCCTTGGAACAAACAGGGATCCACTGGAGACACAGAAAAGCCACAGGTATTCTTCAAGAACTTCTCTAGGCTCTTCCTCCAGATGATGGGACTGGACCTGAGACCTTCCAATCCTTTCAGAATTCTCAGGTACCTGGCCTTTATCTCTGCTCTCCAGACAGCAGGTACAGTCACAAAGAAAGGAGGGATATCTCTCCAAGTCTGCCTAGCCTGATCCTGGTCACCCTTAAGAAAAGCCCTCTTGAAATCAATCAGCACAGAGCTATAGGGCACACCCTTAACCAGAAAAGACAGAAATATACACAGCAGAATCCTCCACGTGTCATGCAGCATCCCTGGAGTATAGAGCTCCTCATCTAACAACTGGCCAGTGCCATGATACTCGGTTACAACTGGTCTGACATGTGGCACCTGGACACCATCTACCTCCTTGAGCTTGAGGACAAACATCAATCTGAGCAGTTGGTGAACTTCTGGCAGCTCATCCACAGGTTCTGCACAGTTGGAAACTATCCACTCATGCCCAGAAGCAACAAAGCCAAGAGTCCATGCCTTAGCCATCTTGGGGCTTTGCATCATCTCGACTAACTGGCGCCAGGGAATAGGACTGTGAGCAGCTATCTGGTACCTGTTTACCCCTAACTGCCGTGGATCAAAGGTGGTTGGGATGATCAACAGGTCCTCAGCTATGGGCTCCTGACCTTGGGGACCCTCAGCATGCTGACTCTTAACAGCCTTCACCGCCACAGCAAGACCCTGGGAATAGTGATATCTTTCAAGGGGGAGGCTGCCTCTGCCTTCTAGTGCCAACTCATCAGAGGTCAAGGTAACCCCTGGCATGCACAAGAAGTTCTGACCCAGTATGGCAGGCCCCTGATAGCCCTCTACCACACAGAACGTGGTGGGCACCCCTAAGATAGGCACACTCACTTCCCCTAGGATCTTCATGGACACCTTTCCTGAGAAATCAGACACAGCAAGGCAACTGGGATGGGACATCTGCAAGCCTACAGCATCCTCTTCCCTGACTGATGACAGACACCTGTGAGTTGGTATCTACTTCCATTGTAGCTGCCCAGCACGACCCCCACCCCGTGAGCTTGGATACCTTGGGATCATGTTTGCTGCGCATGAGTGCTCGGATGACGTCCGCCATGAGAGGCATTACAATTCGTTCAAGTGGCCCGCCGGAGCGGCTGTACAATTTTTCCCAGTGAGCGCGCTGCCAAGTGTACTTGTGGGCAAATTTTTAGGTGCCCCGTCACTTCGAGGTACTAAAAATTAGGCTACGGTACGAATTCAGCGAATTTCAGCGAATTTTCAGTCAAACCAAAGGAAGTGACGCCAACTACCAAAACGTTTCCGTTACGGATTTTCAGCCCAACACTCGCGCAAAATGAAGTGACGGCAACTACCAAAAAGTTTCCGTTACGAATTTTCACTCCCACATGTTTGCACAAGAGGAAGTGACGGCAACTACCAAAAAGTTTCCGTTACGAATTTTCAGTCCCACACTTCGCGCAAATTTTAGTAGGGCTGCACGCAAGCTACCTTTCAAAATTTTGCGCTAGTATGGAACGCATTTCATTCGTCTGGAGGAACGCTGCCCGCCAACTACCCCCGTTCAGAAAGTTCCGCCGAAATTTACTTGAGATTTGGAAATCTGAACGTCCGCGCAAATTTTAGTAGGGCTGCACGCAAGCTACCTTTCAAAATTTTGCGCAAGTATGGAACGCAATTCATTCGTCCGGAGGGATGCTGCTCGTCAACTGCCCCCGTTCAGAAAGTTGCGCCGAACTTTACTTGAGATTTGGAAATCTGAACGTGCGGTTGGAGTTTCGCGGGGAAACCCAAGTTCCCCAGTAATTCACCAATGACGCGCTTCGAACACTTGCCCGCTAAAACCTAAGCAGCCGCTCCGGCTGGCCACTTAAACGAAACTTGATGGCCCCCGGGCCTTAGGTGGCTGCCCGTCCCCTCTGGCCTTGTGACAGTTGCTTCAGCAGCTCTTCCTGCTCGTCATCCTCCAGCAGGGACAGACCATCATCCACCACCAGAGGATTGTTAGCTGCTGCTGCCTGGCTCTGGCCTGGCTCCTCAACCCAGCTGGGAGGGCCTGGCCCGTCTGCAGGCCAGATTGCATGTGGCCTTCTTTCCTTGACATGAGCCCAGGACAACCTGTACACGTGCCTTGGATCCTTTTCCAAAGCCTCCAGGCAAGATCTGTTAGCTTCTTCCACACGAGTGACAACCCCATCCTGCCACTTCCCCCGCTTGCCTGGAATAGATGGTTCCTTCCACATCCTGACCTTCAGCCCCACCTGAGGCCTCAGCACATTCCAGTTCTTGTCCTTACGTCTCAGCTGGGCAAACAGCCTGTCTGCCTTCCTAAGACTGGCCTGCACCACGTTTTCAGGTAATGAGCTATACTGCAGGGCCAGGGGAGAGACAGCCACACCATCAAAGTAATAGTTAACCCTGTGGTTCAGCTGCTCTTCTATCCCCTTACACCAGGCTGCCCTCTCTAAGGCAGATGCCACAAGTGGCACTGTCTCTGCTGCTAGCACCACTGTCTTCACTTCACGTATGGATCTCTCTACAGCCCCTTGCTGCCCATGACTCTCTCTGGGGACTATACTACCAGCTTACAAGGCAGCTGGTCCTGATGCTTGAGCAAACAGTCAAACTGCAAGTCTGCCTGCACACTCCTGCACACCCCAAAGCCTGGGACTAGGGCCTTCATCCCCAACAACAAGTGATGCTCCTGCATACCAGGCAGAACGTCTATCAGTCTGTATATACTGAACCTGTCCACCCCCACCAATATATACAAGCCCCTGATATGCTGGATATCCATCTGGATGTCGCCACGCTCCCTAGCAGGCTCCCTATAGCATGGGACTGAGGTGGGTGAACAGCATTCTCCTGGCAACCACAGTTCTCAGCAGCAGCCTGGCAAGCCTCCCGTAAAGGCTCCCTACCTAGCTTCCAAGCAAACATTGCAGCCTGCCCAGAATGCCCAAACATGTGATGCAACCTATGGCCAGCCTCAGCATAGCTCAGCACTCTCTCAGTACTGACCTGGCGAGACGTCTGAACCATGTGTGGGGACACATGATCCACTCCTGAGGTTCCAGGGCTTCCCTGCAGGCCACCCTGACTCTCCAAGCCAGGCCCTGCACCCTGGACCGCTCCAGGCCCTTCCAGCAAGGTCCCTTGGCCATCCAGGCCAGCACCTGCTGGAGACCCACCACCTGCATGAGGAATAGGGAATTCAGCTGCAGCATTGTTATTGCAATCCAGTGGAAGAACAACATCTTTACACCCTTGGTGCTGTACAAGGGGCACACCCCTATCCTTATGTACATCCAGCACACCTTCCCCAAGGGGTGATTGACTATTTACAGGGGATGGCGTAGCTAGTCACTGCTGCCCAGACTGGCCCCCTGCCCCAGCAGGCTTGGCCTTCCTGTCAGGGCACTCACGACGCCAGTGACCCTCCTTGCCACACACAAAACACGCTCCACCCTTCTTCCCAGACCCAGCCCCACCCTTACCAGGCTTCCCCTGGCCTCCTTGAGACTGCCCACCCTGCTTGCCCTGGTTGCCTTGAGCTTGGCCCTTGCCTTGCCCCTGGCCACCCTTACCCTGCTGACCACCAGCTTGCTGGCTCCCAACCCCTCCTTGGGAACCTGCACCCTTGCCACCCTGAGACCCCTGCCTCTGGCGCCTGAAGCGCTTACGCTTGTTAGGCCTTGCCCCATCACGGGCTGGGTACCCGGGGACATCACCTTGGCCCTGCACAGCAGAGGTGGCATTGCTGCCATGGGACTGGATGGCTTTGCAGGCAGGGTCTGGCTTCCTGATGCTGAGGATTACAAGCTCCAGAGCACGCAAGGAGCCATCAGTCGACAGTCTGGCTAAGAAACATGCGGGCACTGTTCCTACCATCCACACTCAGACCCATACGGTCCAGGAAATAGTCTGCTAAGGCCCTATCTGTGACCAGGAAGCCATACTTGGCCCCCTTGTCTCTGATACGGTTGAGCCTAGCCCATTCCTCTGCCACAGGGCCCACTATCTCAAAGGTGTCATACTGGTGTTTGTAGTAGCTGGTGAGGTTGAGAACCTTGTCAGAGAACTCCTCCCTCAACCCATCCAGGAACTGTGCCCAGGTGAGCTTATCCCTGGCAGCTGTCCTAGCCTTCTCCCTGACACGCTCTGAGGAGTCCCTGTTGCATGTGGACGAGTGGAACACCTGCACTAGGTTGACAGTGGGGTCCACGGAGAGCACAACCAACTCCATGTCCTCTAGCCACTTGTCTAAAGCTTCCTGTGCTAGTGGCGGGTTAAGAGGCTTTTGCCCATTCATGACAGTGACTGCACTCATGTGAGGCCTCGACCCTGGCACTGCCTTCACTGGCTCCCCCACAGCGGGTGTCACAACAACAGCACCACTAGGGCCAGCAGGCGCAGGGGAGGGCACATCCACATGAAGCCTCTTACCATTGCCGTCAGCGGAGGTGTCCCTCTTACGCTTCTCCACGGCTGGTTGCCCGTTTGCCATCGTCATCGCGTCAGACGGCCATGTCGCCCGCACCTTCCGCGCCTCCTCCACAGCGTCTTCGTGTCGTCGCTTGCTTCCCGGCCGCTTTCCCCCATCGCCGTCGCTGGTAGGGATAGCCTCCCCCACCAACTGCTCCTTGTCCTTCCTAGACTCCTGGCTTTCCCCTGCCGGTGCCTCCACCTCGCCCTTGTCGCCGTCGCCCGGTTTGCCACGAGGCATTATATACAGTGGGACGACACAACAACACAGGCGAAGGGAAAAGAAGAACAAATTCAAGCGCTGGCGCTGCCTGAAGAGGCCGTCGGCTGCTCTCCAGGCTCTGCTTCCGCCTCACGCTCTTGTGCAGTCCGCGCCACCGGTGTTCCCACTCGGGGAACTGCTCGGACCTCCTCTGTGTTATAAGGACCAAGCACGCGGCTCACCGGCCTCCCGGCTGCCGTCTGCTCCACCGGCACTCTGGGCGCGCTGCCCCGGCGATACCACTGAAGGTTTCGGACCCACCTGCTACCACCACCCCGTCGGTCGTTACGCGACCCCCGACCTATCTCAGCAAAATCGTGCTCCGGCTCAAAGGGAATATGCAACTCTGCCCTGCGTCGAGCGGAGTACCCCTCGTTCGTACCGTCGCCTTCGTCGATTTGCTGCGACGACCTGGCGATGATGCCTGTTGGTCGGTCCACAAACTGATCGTGGAACTCCTCGTCGGTCACCTCGCGACCTGTGATGACGGTCACGGTTGGCCCCGTTGCCCCCGGCGCCCTATGCACCCTGGGCGTGTCCAACGTGGACCAGATGCCCGGCGGTCGAGTGGTGATAACCCAATGGTCGGCGTGCCCCCGAGACTCCTGGATCAATATATTGACCAAGTGCTCGCAGGTTTGAGCAACGACCTCTGCGGAACCCCACGGGTTGTCTTCCTCGCGCGTCTGCGCGTCCCGTATAATGTGCGACGCGTCGGTGCCCTCCCCCAAAGAGCTCGTAGCCACCCAGTGATTGTACAATCTGGCACCACCTAAACAGATGGCCGTCAGCTGGCTCAGCGTTTCCCTCGCCAAGTCCAGCGCTTGAATTGTCACGTGACCGCCCTGGTACGCGACCTCCAAACTGTAAATCAACGAAGCAATCTCGTCCCGTATGCCTACGAGACGCTCCGTGGCCACTCTCCCGGTTTCGCCTGGCGACGTCGTCGCCCTTATCCTCATCACCACCGGGTCGTTTGCAGACGGCCCTGCTGCGTTTCCGAACACAGCCACCCACCCACCCTCAGCAAGTCCTCGCGCAACGTATGCCGCTTGCACGAAGGTAGATGCGTTGGACTGATGGGTATAAGGATAAAAGGAGCTCTCGCGCGCCGGCGGCTCCGGCGTAGCTTGGCGGTTGGGAGAAGACAACTCAGGCGTTTCTGCCCAAGCTTCGGCCGACATGAAAACCTTGCAACAGGAAATGGAATAATACGAGTTAGCAACAAAGCCCAGAGCGTGAGCTCCTAGTCTTTCACGCACAACGGGATGAGCCAAAGTTGCAGGCAGCAACCTTTTAACCCGTGCACCAAGTCACGACCACGGTGGTCACTTCCACGTCCAATGTGGGCGCCCACGGTTCGTGCTTGCCAAGATAGCTGGTCATCCCCCATGACCAAGCTATATCCTTTGCGTTGTTCCTCGTTCCCATCGGCGTGACGAGGCACGTGCAGGCGTGCAAGCAAATCCCCAACGTCCACTGGCATCAGTGCAGAGCCAGGACGAGCTGGATTTGCCTAGACTCTGCAACCTAGGAAGTACAGGACCTGTCACAAGCCTGCAAGGTCTAGTATCCTTGCAGTCCTGTGCCAGCTCCAGTACCCCACCAGTCACAGGCTGCTGCTCCTCCTGGTCTACGTGGACCACAGTCACGTGATAGTCAGGCTAAGCCTGTGCAGGCACGGCCTGCCACGTGTCCTGCCCACTATACCAGAGGACTGCACCCTTAAGTCGGCCCCGGACGGCTAGGACTTCGGGACCTCATATCTTTCTCGTCCCTTGTCTGTTTCAGGCGGTCAGCACGGCGTTGGAAAGGTCTTTCCAAACTGCATCCACTTAGCATATTGGTTGCCCAAAGTGCTAACTGTATATTTGTGTTCGCTATGGACAGATAAATCTTGAAGTTTAGCTTGTCGGAAATTAGACAATGTTATGATTGGCTGATGTCTAAAGTGGCGCTAGTGGCGCCAGCCGCCAGGCTTGATCTTTGAGCAGTATAGAAGGATGAGCAACGAACCATGGTGGTCGTTGTTCGTCCGTTACTCTCCCTCACAACTGGTTTGTTGTCTTCATGGGGTGAAATAGTTCGAGCAGCCCGGAGCAGCCCCCGTGAGTGGTTGCATGCAGTCAGTTGCCATGAGGATGGACTGACGGATACGACAATGTACTGGTTTTGTTAAGAATGTGTGTAAGACTGAGAACGAGACAAGGGACAGGGCCTTCGGGCACCCTGGTCGTCGTTGCCATGCATGCCAGTAGGAACTAGGTCGGGAACACACGCACTGCCGCCACAAGGGGCCTGCAGTGGCGTCACCCAAGGGGCCTCACAGCTGCTCTTATAACTACAACATTACAACTCGACAGTCTTTGTAATTCGTCGTGTATCTCATTGGAATTGAAAGGTCTTTTGGTTGCTTTGATGATAAAGCATTGTCTCAAGAATGGGCTGATTGGGCCGGATTGCCTGTCATGAAGGTGGCGGTGCCGTAAAGGACCGCACCTTACATTCTCATTTTAGGGCGGGGGAGGTGGCATATCACACACATGATTACTGCTGATAGTGGATGCATTCCAAGTAGCGGCAATTACCAGTCCAGGATGATATGGCACGCGAACGCGACACCCATATGCCGTCGGCAAATATTCACGCACGACTTAGAAGAACAGCCGGCTCGCGCTCGCGCGCGACCGGGAAGTCGGAACGCCATAACTTTCTTGATACTTGTCGGAATGAACTCGTTCCGGTGCCGCTGGAATCGTAGAATATGCCAAATCAGGAACACGCCAATGCGCTTGGCGTTAACTGGCGGTGCTGGTGCTACACTGTTGTTGTTGATAAGCCACGGGTTGGCCGTGCTGAGAGCGCACGGTAGTTGGTAGTACGCCACGGTCAGTTGGCAGTGTCAGAGGCGCCAGCCCACAGGCTTCCCGCCAAAACAGATAGGGTGGCGGGGTGGGTCATGGGTGCACTAGTGCAGTGTGCTGCAGTCAGGTGGCTCTCTGTGGCTATGCAGGCTCTCAACTGCCTGGTGCCGTGGCAACTTGCGCTTTCTGCCTGCTGCCGTCCCTAGTTGTTGTGAGTATCCAGTAACGTGCGTTGTACGTTAAAAGTTTCGTCGGCGGAGCCCATTTTCAGAACAACCAAGGTTCGAAGAAAGGGCGAAGCCGGCAATTATTTGAGGGGTGCGTGAAGTGCGGGTGCACCTGAACGATTTCCTTTTGCTTCTACTAACAGGACGATGGATCTTGGCGCAAAACTCCTGACTCTGCGGCCAAGATGGTACGACTGACAAAAACAGGATCTTGGCATTTCCCCGGAAACTCCTTGACTCTGTGCTGTGTCATCGCACGCGTCGACAGGACGCGTTGACAGAACTTGGGCAGTCACCAGCTCACCGCACTGTTACGACTCTGCTCTCTTATCCGCCTCTACCTAACCCCCGTCTAATACTACCTAAGTTAGTGAGGCCGCCTAAGTTGTGCGAAAGACGAACGTGACGAGCTGGATCTCAATGCATTAACATAAGTACGACTATAATATGCCATAGGCCATTCAACCGAAACCCGTTTACTCCAGGATAACAAAGGAAACACTACTACACTGCCATGACCCTAGCTATATATGTGTCAATTCATTAACACACGCCGAGTGCCCACACGAGGGGTAGGACGTGCATAAATGATCACCAACGGTCTAGCATGCTCGGGCCGACATGACCCTCGCCGACAGATACACAGATTCATGCTGGTCCACTACATTCTACACGAAGGATAAGGACCACTACTGAAGTACGCGGCGCGGCGCCAATTGCACCACGGTACCGGGACAACAGTGTCCAACAGTACAAGCTAAACGTAAACCCAGGAACGACTGCTGGGGCGAAGGACCTAATTTACGTCCGTAACAGTAACAGATTCCAAGACTGCACGTAGCACAGACGACAGGGTCGCAGTGCCAAGAGAGCGTGCACGCAAGAGCTAGCGTCCTAGAGCTAACAAGTCACTCATATAACTTGCTAGGGACGCGTCCAAGTATTCAGCTGCTCTGTCACAGCTGAACTGTCAATCAATTGATTACACAGACTCTGGCACGCCTTTGGCGCGCAGATCTATCAATTGTCCATACGGCTAGTCCTGTGGACCTATTATCCGTACATTACTCAGCATCAACTGTCTCATAGGTCCTGGCGCGCTACAGCACGCTTACCTATCAATTGACTATCAAGTCCTGTACAAGTCCTGTCAACGTCCTGCGGACTATCAAAGTGACACTTGTACATCCTGTGTCCGTACGCGCCCACATTGGCGCGCCGGTCACTGTCGGCACAGCCTAGGAACGTCATAACTTTTACGTCCCGTAACCAAATGAGGCGTTCAAGGTGCCGTTGGAAAGAGCGCAACAATCTCTATCCATCTAACGTAAATTCTTTACGTTAACTCGTTGCAGCACCCCCCCCCCCCCCCCCCCACACACACACACATTTATTTATACGTAGCATCACCCCCCAACATTTATTATTATTCATGCCATCACCCCCCCCACATGTACTTATACGTAGCATCACCCCCCCACATGTATTGATACGTAGCATCACCCCCCCACATGTATTGATACGTAGCATCACCCCCCCACATGTATTTATACGTAGCATCACCCCCCCACATGTATTGATACGTAGCAGCACCCCCCACATTTATTTATCCGTAGCAGCACCCCCCCACATTTATTATTCATGCCATCACCCCCCCACATGTATTTATACGTAGCATCACCCCCCCACATGTATTTATACGTAGCATCACCCCCCACATGTATTTATACGTAGCAGCACCCCCCACATGTATTTCTACGTAGCAGCACCCCCCCACATGTATTTATACGTAGCATCACCCCCCACATTTATTTATTCATGCCAGCACGTACCCCCCCACATGTTTTTATACTATATAACCTGGTACCACCTAAGCAGATGGCCACCAGCTGACCCAGCCTCTCTCGCGCCAAGTCGAGCGCCTGGATGGTCACGTGCCCGCCCTGGTACGCAACTTCTAGACTATAAATCAATGAAGCTATCTCGTCTCGTATGGCCACGAGACGCTCCGTGCACACTCTCCCTGTTTCTCCTGGCGACGTCGTCGCCCGGATCCTCATCACCACGGGGTCGTTCGCCGACGGCCCTGCTGCGTTGCCAAACACAGCCACCCAACCGCCCTCAGCAAGGCTCCGCGCAACGTAGGCCGCTTGCACGAAGGTGGAGGCGTTGGATCGATGAGTATAGAGATAGAAAGAGTTCTCGCTCGCCGGCGGCTCTGGTGCAGCTTCGCGCCTGGGAGAAGACGACTCAGGTGTTTCAACCCGAGCTTCGGCAGACATGAAACCTCGCAACAGGAATGCAATAATACGAGTTAGCAACCAAGCCAGAGCGTGAGCTCCTGGTCTTTCACGCGCACAACGGGATGAGCCAAAGTTGCAAGACAGCAACCTTTAAACCCGTGCACCAAGCCACGACCACGGTGAGCGTTTCCACGTCCAATGTGGGAGCCTCGGTTCGTGCTTGCCAAGATAGCTGGTCATCCCCATGACCAAGCTATATCCTTTGCGTTGTTCCTCGTTCCCATCGGCGTGACGAGGCACGTGCAGGCGTGCAAGCAAATCCTCAACGTCCACTGGCATCAGTGCAGAGCCAGGACGAACTGGATTTGCCTAGACTCTGCAACCTAGGAAGTACAGGACCTGTCACAAGCCTGCAAGGCCTAGTATCCTTGCAGTCCTGTGCCAGCTCCAGTATTCCACCAGTCACAGGCTGCTGCTCCTCCTGGTCTACGTGGACCACAGTCACGTGATAGTCAGGCTAAGCCTGTGAAGGCACGTCCTGCCACGTGTCCTGTCCACTATACCAGAGGACTGCACCCTACAGTAGTCGGCCACGGACGGCTAGGACTTCGGGACCTCATATCTTTCTCGTCCCTTGTCTGTTTCAGGCGGTCAGCACGGCGTTGGAAAGGTCTTTCCAAACTGCATCCACTTAGCATATTGGTTGCCCAAAATGCTTACTGCTCCTGCTGTAACTGCTGCTGCTGCTGCTGGTGGTGGTAATGATGCTGCCGCTGCGGCGGCTGTTGTTGCTGATCAACCTCTAGGGCAGCTCGTTCTAGCTGCGGATCACGGGTCGTCTGCCGTTGTGCGGTAACCCTAGCGGCTGCCTCGGATCTCCGGGACCCACTGGAACTCCGACTAGACGTGCTAGCTATTTCCTGTTCTTCCTTGCTATTGTCCTCCGGGGACTGTGCAGTACCTGTACCTCGCCTCCTATGCCTTCGGGGCATTTAGGCCGTTGTACCGTACCAACACCGTACACTGCAAGTAACACCTCCCCAGTGAGAGAGAGAGAGGACAACCGCGTAATGTATATATACTTTAATAGTAGTACTTATAATTTACTGATTTTAACTATTAGCTATTAACAGTAGTGCTGTATAGCTGCTGTATCAAACAATATGTAGTGCTTATGACCTAAAGGAGGTGCCCAGGTGGAGCTGCTCGAGTGCTCGCAACACATCATGTGCAGGTAGCTGTGTGAGATACCTAGTCTGGTGCAGCCCTTATTATGGGAGGGGTATATTATCCGTAATAGACTAATCTGCCTCTGTGACGAATACGATATAACCTCCGTCATTATTACGTCTATTGCGAGAGGTTCCCATGAATTACAGATTAGGTATAAAGCAATATCACACAGTATTGAAGCATGAAATGCAGGGAGTGGAAAGAAAGGAGGAAAGCCCACCCAGGATACCTCTACGTGCAGGTGACGTGCTCACAGCGAGAGAGAAACACAAGGCAGAAACAGGACGTTCACAGACAGTACGAAAAACGTTGAGGTACAGCTACCGGCAACACACACACACAGTGAGGCAACGGCCAGCCGGTAACTACCCTCGAGCTGTAAGCAGTGTTGCCCTCCGGGGGTCCGCCCACAGCTCACGAAGGTCTGCCTCAGTGCCTCCGGGGCGACCCATTCCCCAACAAGCACAAACATGAATACAGAGCACGACAGAAAACAGAAACCCCGTTTCTACGCGCGTGGGTAAGACAGGAAGGACAAGAAGGACTTAGGCCGGGTCCACACGGGCAAAACTCACGGGCAAACTGGCCGGGTTGGGAAAATTTCGCGGGCTGTCCCGCGCCGACGGTGGTTATAAATAGAATCAAGTACCTGATACCCTCCTGTAACCGGTCCAGTCTGGTTCCCGCCCGGGATTTTTGCATTCCTGCCTCGCCGGGCAAAATTTTTCCCGCAGGAATGCGAGAATCCCGGGCGGGAAACAGAGGTTTTGACGCATGCAAATTCTAGTAGCGCGTTGTCCAAAAGCCGTGTCCACCCGAAACGACAGGTTGCACACGGTTACTTCCGGCGCTTCGCCCCCTGGCCTCTCTGATACTATCTGTAACCGCGCGCCGACCCGTGCCGAGAGGTTTTCCCCGGCCAGTTTTCCCTGTGAGTTTTGCCCGTGTGGACCCGGCCTTATATATATATATAGTTTGGATGTCCTCGGCGTTCCGGTTGGCGACCCCGCGTTTGTCATCGATGCTCTGCGGGCCGCCCTCGAGGCACGCACTGAGGTACTGCCCTTGATTGCGCGCCTTCATGATTCGCAGACCAAGGGTCTGCTTCTGTGGTTTTGCGCTCACCCTCGCGTCGTTCACTGGCTCCGGGGCGCTCTTCCGGCTCAGGTCCGGCTGGCCGCTGAGGGCCACGACGAACGCATCCAGTCGGCCTTGGCGCAGCTGGTCCCGGGCCCCGACCTCCCGCCACATGCTATTCGCATTGCCTCCCTGCCTGCACGGATGGGTGGCTGTGGTCTAACTCGTGCCGCCCGGCTGGCCCCAGCAGCATTTTTGGGCTCCGTCGCTCAGTCGTGGGCGGAAAGCTGCCGGCTCCTGCCCCTTTTGGCAACGGCAGCGCCTGACCTCCTGGACCCCAGCAGCCCTTTGCCCTTCGTCACCGCCATCCAGGAGGCCTATGCTGAGATCCAGCAGGCCTGTTCTCCCGTCCGTGCCGCTCAGGCGGTACAGCGCCACCTCCCTCGCGGCACTCCCTCGGTCGCCTCCGTTCAATCTCCCGCCGCATTCCCTGCTCGCGTCATCGATAAACACCAGAAAACCTACGCGGGTATTCTGCACACGGCTGATTGGATTGCTCTTTTCGCGGACCTCAACGCCCAGGGACGTGCGTGGCTGTTCTCGCTTTCCTTGCGGAGTGTGGGCTCGGCGTACCTTTGTGCTCTTCCCATGGCCCCCCATTCGCCTTGGCTCCCAGCCACTACTCGGTGGCGCTCCGGCACCAGCTATTTGCCCCGCAGCCTCTTGTTCCGGCCGGGCGGCCTTGTGGTAGCTGTGGGCAGCCGCTGGATCCCACGGGGACTCACTACCTTGCCTGCATGGGGGGCCAACAGAATCAGAATTGGTATTTGTATTTGCACACTGTCCTCCTGACGGTGGTGCTCGCCATGATTCGGTCGGTTTTCCCCCACGCGAACATCCGGTCCGAGGATGCGGATGGCGCTGCCTTCTATTCCCCAACCACCGGCCTGACATCGTGGTGCTGGACTTTGAGGGGGGTGGCCGGCATCTGCTTATTGACGTTTCGGTGGCGCGGCCCTTGGCTCTTAGCTAGGTGGCTGGGGCCTCCCTCACGGCAGGTTACACGGCGGACCGGGCGGAGCGGGCCAAGCTCCTGGCCTACGGCGACGTCGGGCACCATCGTGTGGTGCCCTTTGTCCTGGAGGAGTTTGGGGCCATGGGGCCCCTGACCTCCGCCTTCTTCAAGGAGTGTTGCCGGCTCCGGGAGGACCGGCTGGACCTGGAGGGCCAGCGGGCCCCATGGTCGGCGCGGACCTGGACGTCATATTGGCGTCAGCGCTTGTCGGTGGCGCTGACTCGGGCCATGGCTGACATCATGCTCCGCCGTACGCGGGCTGATTTTGCGGTGCAGCAGGGCTATTAGGTTCCTCCCGTTAGGCGTTTCCATTGGTCTTATCGTAGTATAGAGCTTTGACATGGCTCTGTATATAGGTTTATAGCTGGGCGTTTGCTTTGGTTTGAGTGATTTCACTCTGCTGTAAGTAATTATATTTTTAATATATATAGTTTGGGGCCATGGGGCCCCAGGCTGACCTCCGCCTTCTTCAAGGAGTGTTGCCGGCTCCGGGAGGACCGGCTGGACCTGGAGGGCCAGCGGGCCCCATGGTCGGCGCGGACCTGGACGTCATATTGGCGTCAGCGCTTGTCAGTGGCGTTGACTCGGGCCATGGCTGACATCATGCTCCGCCGTACGCGGGCTGATTTTGCGGTGCAGCAGGGCTATAATTAGGTTCCTCCCGTTAGGCGTTGGTCTTATCGTAGTATAGAGCTTTGAAATGGCTCTGTATATAGGTTTATAGCTGGGCGTTTGCTTTGGTTTGAGTGATTTCACTCGAGCTGTAAGTATAATTATATTTTTAATATATATAATTAGGGGCTATATAATTAGGGGCTATATAATGAGGGGCTATATAGATATAGCCCCTCATTGAGTGATGGGGCCGTGTGGGGTACCGGGGAGCCGTTCTTGAGTGGTATGAATAACTATTTTAGTGATATGATATTTGGGTTTTGCTACTGACATCTGTCACGGTACAGCCACGCCTTCTCGACCCCTGCCAACCCCGGCTCATGGGTCGCGGGGCTTTAGGAGGCCATAGAATATCTGGCATCTGTCACCGCGTCAACGTGTGAGGGTTGTGTGAAATAGGCCAAATTGGCCAGAGAATTTGAAGGAAGTTCTAAGTATATCTGGCCAATTTGGCCTATTCTGACAGAACCATCAACCACCGCCCAAACAACGCCACGCACCAACCGCAGAACGCGCGGGACCTCCGTGGGCGGCCGGGTCGTTCGTGGGAAACGCGCGATTCGCATAGACACGAAAAATACGACCTCTCTTTTTCCCGATCGCGGGCAGTGAGGGTGCTTGAGAACTCGTGGAGAAGGTTCCGCGTGCTGCCCCACTTTTATAGCAAATCCTTGCAAAAGTTGGGCAGCACGCGGAACATCGAGAAATCCAGCTCACAAGCCAGCGCGCACCCGGGTCGCTGAAAATCCGGCCCTCGGCTTGGAAATTCGCGGAACTTTCGTGCGAGCCCTGCGTCCTCGCTGGAGAGGAGCGGGGGTGGCTTAGACGCGTGTCTTTGGTCTCTGTCTTTGGGATTTGCTCAAAGACAGCTCAAAGACAGCTCAAAGACAGGACCTTCGCATGGTCTTATTTGCGTCTCGGTAGCTGTCCTACAGTTATCGGGTGGTGTTTGTCTCTCTCTGTCTTTGTGTCTTTGAGATTTTAGAAAGTAATGATTAGAGAGACTATGTCCTAAGAAACACACCTAAGACCTAGGACTGGTGTCACCTACGGCATCCCTATACCTAGGGGACTTTTGGCAAAATCCCAAAGACACAAAGACAGAACCCATTCAGATCGGCGAGAATGCCTTCTTGGGTAATGGGACGGGTTTAAGAGACTGCGACCATCTGTCTTTGGCCCGTCTTCGGTGTCTTTGGTGTCTTTGGCCCAGAGACAGGGCCGTCCGCCCAAAGACAAAGACAGACGCGGCCCTGCTCGGAAGTCGGTAGCATGTCTGCGCCGTCGCGGGGAGTGGCGGGGGTGTCACTCGACTCTCAGGAGCTGCAGCCGTTCCTTCGCTTGGTCAAACGTCGACGAGGAAACGGATTGTCTGCCGGTGACGCAGCCGGCCATTATGGACACAACAACCAAATCCTCGCACGCCTTGATAATTTCGTCAAGAGTCGCGTCGTCTTCCAAGGCGCACACAGCAGCCGACGAGAATATGCGTGGATCGTCTAATTGGTCTAATTCGAGATTGTAATTGTCCTCGTAAGGGTCGGGCTTTCCGGCGACGGTGCAAGAAACTCGCGCGACTTCTGCGGCGTTAACGGACCGTCGCGTGCCGCTCTGGATGTACCCGCCACTGCCCGGTTTGCAGGCCTCGATGCAATTGAGAATGTCATTCATGGTTACGAACATGTTGGAAACGTTTTATAGAGTCATGTCAGATAATTTATTAATCAGATACGATAACAGACACCATTTACATCGAGTCATTACGCGTTAAATCATGTCTACTTGTGATGGCATTTACACGAGTCGAATCCGCGGACTTTCTCGAAACGCAAGATGCATACAAACGATCTGAAACTCCCAACTGGTTTGTAGTTGTCGGTATCCTCTTCCTCTCTGTCGATATGAACTAGACCGATCACCAGCTGTCCTCCGTGTCTGAACAGGTATGGGTCCTTGAGGTTATAGAACGAATGCGCGTTCGGCGAGAATTCGTACAGAGGTATACCTTCTCCGCCGATATCCATCTGCTCAGAACACAGAACGACGCATTCCCCTGGATTTTGCTCACCGCCCAAGAAACTAGGAGACACGAGGCCAATGACCTTGTAATTATCTCGGTTCTCGACGAAATCAAAACCAACCCAGTGAGCGCCACCGCGCCAGGTGCTGTCGATGACAGGAGCGCGTGGGTCTGGTTTGACGTTGAAATAACACAGCCCGGTTCTTCCGTCGATCGTTGGCGTCATACCTTTAAAGTCGACGACGTACTGGTAATACGTTGGATAGTCCATGGCTTTGTTACATCTTACGGGAGATAATAGTTCAACCGGCTATCTACGTTGGTATGGCGGCGGGAGTGCCCCACTTGGCCACTAGGTACCCGCGGATCAGCTCAAGCTCGGCCGCTGTCTTGGCGGTGTTGTAAACCAGGACCTCGCCGATCCACCCATCAAAAGCACGACTCGCGTTGGACGCGTCTCCTCCAATAGAGAGATTCCCTGAACCAGTTGTAGGGTCCGATCCCATTCTGTCATAGCCAGCTCGTCCGTCAAAGCGGGTAATAAAGGCCTTTGTACTGCTGTTGCATGAAAGCGCCAGGACGTGTGCCTTATTGTCAAAGAACTGATCCCTGTTGCTGACGGTGTCGCGCATACTGTTTGGAGTAAAGAGGATAACGGTCTGTAACTCTGATTGATAAGACGCGAGGTAACAAATGCCGTTCGACGATCCTAGCATGTATCCTCGAGTACCTGTCGCCCCTCCCATCAATGGATACGTCGCAGTCGTTAGCTGTTTGGCGACTAAAAAAACACTCGCACTTGCCCCGACCGCATTCCAAAAATTGTTAACGGACTCTAGCAAGCCAGACCGCGAGTTGATAAAACGGAGGGACCGTTTCGAGTTCAACTCCGCCGTATCCAGTGTCGGACACTTGGCGGAATTTGCCTGCGTCACGTGGTACCCGTTCGGCCCCTTGTCGTTCACGCGCATTACGTTCCCGCCCGCCGTGTTTTGCTGGGTCGTGCCGGACGTGTTGCTGAACATCGTGGCGCTGTCGGACGGGTCATACCACGCAAACAATGCGGGGTCCGTTGCAGGGTTGTAATGGTACGTGAACGACAACGCGTTCGATGCTGTGTTTCCTAGCCCTGACGTCGCGCTCGTCACGGTGCCCGCGCCCATGCTTACCGTCGTCGCGAAGTCAGACATGGTAGGGGTCACATCGAACGTGTACGTGGCGCCACTTCCCAACAAGTTGGACACGGTTCCGTTGGTTACGGTGATGTCGCCCAACGCGAACCCGGCGACCGACGTGCTAAAAGTGGCCGTGACTGTGTAAACGGCACCCGTCGGGTTTCCGGACGCAAGAGTCACCGACGGATTCGCCGAGTACGTGAACGACAGTGTGTTAGATGCCACGTTGGCGTTCCCCGTCGATGCGTCCACGACAGCACCCGCGCCAACGCTAACGTCAGTGGCAGAATTGGCGGTAGTTGGCGTCACTTGAAAGGCGTACGACGCCCCGCTGCCGGTCAGGTTGGCGGCTGTCCCGTTTGTCGCCGTGATATCGCCCAACGCGAACCCCGTGACGGACCTGCTGAACGTGGCGGTCACGTCCACGGGTGTCGAGGACGGCGTCGACCCCGCGGTCGTCGCGAGGGTCACCGTTGGAGGGGGCGAGTACGTGAAGACCAATGGATTTGAGGCTTTGTTCCGTTCCCCCTTCAAGTTGATCACTGCCCCTGCTCCGACGCCTACTGTAGTCGGCGAATATGCGGTCGTTGGCGTCACTTGGAAGGTGTACGACGCCCCGCTGCCGGTCAGGCTGGCAATGGCCCCGTTGACGATGATGATATCGTCTAAGGCGAACCCCGTGACAGGCTGGCTGAACGTCGCTGTAACTGTAATTGGAGACGCGCTAGGATATGTTCCGGTTGTGGTCGTTAATGTTATGGAAGGCGCGACAACGCGCTTCTTTTTATTAATCAAAGCAGGACAGACACCGTAATCGAAAGACATGCTGCTGACATACTACAAACTGACACTATTTTTTTGAGGTTGGCAACGGATACTGAAATATCGGTTCCATCAACGGGCCTTTCCTAGCCGGCAACCCAGTCGCCAGACCTTTATCGACCATCGCAGGGGTATCGAAAATCAAAGTGACTCTGTTAAACGGGTTCGCTGTATATCTCGGATCCTTAAGGTATTCCATCGATCGCTATATGGTAACGACCAGAGATTTTTTACAGGTACACGGCCGCCTGCCGTCCGGCGCCGACGTCCATCTTCGATTCGAGCTCGCAGAAGATGTAGGAAACGAGATCAGTAGCCGAGCCGGACTTATCCACGCGAAGGGTAACAACCGCAGCGGTCCCGCGCAGATCCAGGCCGCTCTGGTACTCGGGACCCGCGCATGGCATATTGAGGTGACAGGCCATGATGAAGTCTGTATCTGTCCACGCATCGGCGTTCAACCCGTTTCGCGCGCACGAGAGGCTATTTCCTTGGTCGTTGAAGGCGCTCACAAGGTTCACCCACGCTTCCGTCGCACCCATCCGATAGCCAGGTGATTGGTGAGAGCCGTTGATGTCATATTGGAATCCGATAAGGCCGTCTGCAATGTGATTGAACATAGCGTTATTCGCGTCGTTGTTTACGTCCTTAGCGGCATCGACTTGGACAGCAAGAAGCTTGCTCGCGGATGCCGACGACAGCGATGACTTGATGCTGTAAATCGTCTTCTTCTCGATCGACTGTTTTGTTGACTGCCACGTCTTCCAGCGGAAGGGCAGAGTCCCGCCTTCCGCCAAACGAGAGGCGAACACCTGCCCGACGACGTCCTCCTGGAACCGATACACATCAATGGAAAAATGGATGTTGTCCAACTCGAACGTCTTCCCAGCTGTATCTGCATGGGCTGGGATCATAACACCGGCGTCCATCAAAGTCACGCGGACCTCGATAGGCGGGAACAGGCTGAGATCGATGACTCTGGGGTCTCCACCGAGAAACCCGAGCCAGTTATCAATTACACCTTCCACTCCCGCACTGTCGTCCGCGGATTCCCTGTTCGACCACCCGGCAGGAGCTTGTGCGTTCTTAAAACCGAGGCCGCCATGGACAGTGACCAGCGTATTGAACAGCTGGCTGTAATCGTTAATCGAGTCCACGCTCTGGCCGCCTACCAGAACCTCCAAACGCCGAATAATGGACGACGTATACGGAGGAAAGAAGCATTTTTGAACCGTCGCGTTTGATTTTGCTTGAAAGTACATGGAGAAGCTGTGAAGGTCCACAAACCCGCTAGTCGGCAGACGAACCGCTACAACCGACCCCGGTTTGATTCCGGTGTTCGCTGACAGCGTCGAGAGCTGCACACGGGACGTCGAATGCTGGCCGAGAGCCTTCACGATGTATTGCATGGACTTCGGGATAGCGCGATTGTACCAAGAACCGTCGG
Organism: Mesostigma viride; assembly: GCA_009746045.1. Lineage (NCBI taxonomy): Eukaryota > Viridiplantae > Streptophyta > Mesostigmatophyceae > Mesostigmatales > Mesostigmataceae > Mesostigma > Mesostigma viride. Next base: position 8,425,922 of record RPFO01000041.1, on the reverse strand, counting down.
ATGCCATGAGAGAGCGTTGTATACCAGTTAGTTAGATAATATTCTCGCTAATGAAGGAACTGTCCCAAGAGCGGATTCGCGGCCTTGTGCGCGTCTACTTTACGTTCGAGGGAAGACAACGCGTCCAACCCTGTTTTCGCGACACGGTAAGCCGTCCCGAGGACCGGGGACGCATCGATCAACTTGCTCGGGACATGCCCAAGAGCCGAATCGGCAGCACCCGCGGCCGCCTTCACGAGTCGCGCGCCATGTCCCACTTTCCTGATAGCGTCTCCCGCCACATGTCCGATCTTTCGCACTCCCGCCACAACCTTTCCGAAATCGAGCCTCATTCGTCCTCTTCGTCGTTTATAACAGAACGCTGAGACATTTTTCTGGCGGGCAGGACTTCCCCGCCCAGCGCCATATACCGCAGGACGCTCGCGATCTTCCGCGACTCGACGCCCATCGCCTTCTGTGGCGATATCCGGAAACTGAGCTGGACGACCCAGTCACTATACAACTGGACCGGCACGTCGTCCTCGTCCAACAGGCGAAGACTGATCCCACGCGGGGAGTCTCTCATATGCTGCCATAGCGGAGTCTGTGCCTGCCACACGATCGGTTCTAGGAATTTGCTGAGATTAGGACAGCACGCCAACAGGCCCCCATAGACAGCCCCATGAGTCGCGGAGACGACATTCCCTCGCACGATGTCGGCGTACACGTAGACGGCTCTCAGGCGTCCGTTCGTAGCGGGTCGGTTGCTCACGATTACGTGTTGGTCGCTGGACGCGTGAACGCCCGGGACAAGTCCCAGGACACGCCCGACGGACTCGCCGACTCGTAGTTGGAACGGCGAACTGGCCGCGAACGTGTACAAACTGTTCGCGCGGTCGTACGTGACAGCGAACGAACTGTCGATGGTCTGCAATACCGCCTCGATGTTGTGTCTATTCTCGATCGTCGTCCACGATCCCAGTGGAAGCGAGACAACGTGGGCGGTCTGCATCACTACCTCGAACGAGCGGTTGGTCTGGTTGATGTGCGTCTGTTCGAATGGGATCGTAAGAAGTGTCAATCCCACGTCGTGGTAATCTTCGAGCAACCCGGCGGGGATGTCCCATGTAGGATCATGAAGACTGCCCCTTGTCCTGTTCTCGGTCCTTAGGGTCAGCGTCCGGCATTCCTGTACGTGATCCCTCATTCTCTGTTACAATAAGTTCCGATTTGATTTCGTTGCTGCCGTGGACCACGACCTTTCCCTCGCCACCCGCAAGACCTCGCGCGCTACGTTTTAGCTGTCGCCTTTCCTTCCCGGTCAGCGGCTTATTCCTGCAATAGAACATCGCCGATTCTAGAAACTCGCGAGGGACGTCGGGGTACAAGATCATCCACTGGGCGATCTGAAGCATTTCGGCGTCTGACAGCTCCATTAGCACCGAAATCGTTTACGATCTGCTTAGAAATTTATCCGCGAGCTCGGACCAGCCCCTTTATCACCGACCGGAACACCTTCCGTTACGTGGTGTTTATCTCGCAAGTGGATATTCATCCTCCGGTCGTTTACAAACGTACTCTTGCAGCCCGGGACCGTGCAGTTGACTCTATCGTTCACGTTGGCGACTCGCACTCTGGGACGAGGCGGCGTCCTCGCGATGGGCTCTCTAGCAGCTGGCGGAGGCGCGGACCCCACGATCTCTACGCGGAGAGGTTCGTCAGACCCTGCGCCGATGGCAGCAGCCGGTTCTGGAGCCGGAACGGAGGCCGGTTGGTCGTAGGCGGACAATGGTGGGTAGACTACAGGGCGAGAGTTCGCAGCAAGAGCCGCCAACAACATCGCGTCCTTAAACCCACGGACTTCGGCGACCTTCCCCCTCTTCGCGGGACGGGTCACACGGGGCGAGTGGATGACAATCGAGTTCGTCAGCGCGGTCGTCGCGGCCTTCTTCGGAGGCAAGCGGGCCTTGCGCGGGGCTTTGGACGGTTTCTTAGCTGGTCGTTTTGATGTCTTTCGCGGCATGATGTGTCCTTGACATATCTCAAAGATTTTAAACGACCCAGGTCACCGCCGCAAAGATCTCTCCGCTCGCCGCTACCCCTGATCTCGAGCGACAGTGCTCGGCTTGCGGCTTGATGTACGCGACTGCGCTGCCGGACCCGAGCGTCTTGTCGACGCGCAGTAGTATTTCATAGACTCCGTCGGTCTCGTCGAATCCGGGCGAGACACGCCACGAAGGACCGACGATGAGTCTGCCCGAGCTCCCGGGTTGATACACAAAGTCGAGAGCACTCGCGAGAAATCTGTACGGATGCCCGATCTCCAGCAGGGGCGGCGCGCCGTGCGTGAACTGCACGCGGCAGTAGAACTTGTCTAGCGTCGTCGCGGGAGGAACGAGGTTCCCATTGCCGTCGCGGAAACTCATGATGCCCTGAGGACCCAGTTCCCAGAGCTCTGGCTGCATGTAATCGTACGCGATGGTCCGCAGTCCGCGGATGGAAAACGAAACTCGTCTCGCCTCTTGTGCATCTGTATACGCGCACTCGTCTAGCGCCGTGATCAGCCCAATTTCTGTCGGCCCTTCTCCGAAGAAACGAGCCATCGAGAGGTCCATGAAAATCCCGTCAGGACCGCCGACAAGCGACAAAGATCGAACTTCAAACGTCGCTGTGAACAGGTGGCCAAATTCGTAGCGAAACGGAGTCGACATCAGCACAGAGAACTGCACATACGGAATATCGCCCACGAATCCGTGACCGATCGTCGAGACCCCACTCTCCCAGTCCGGACCCTTAGACAACTGGATAGGTCGCTCGTTGATGCGGTATAGTAAGGCGTCATCGTATAGTAGACGGACCTCGAACCGGTTTATCATGGGGCGATCCGGAAGCACACCATAAACTTTTACCGAATAACTGGTGAGCGGTGTCGCGTGGTTGTATGACGGGAATTCACAAACAGCGTGGATGACGTTGTCTTTTGACGCCGCGAGTTGCACGCGGTAGAGATTCGTTTCTCCGGGGACGAGCGACGACGTCATGTAATTGCCCAATATGCTACATTCACGCGGCGACGTGCCCCTGTGAGTGAGAGTAATCGTGTCGCCAGACGAAAGGTAGAGACCGGTCGGGTTCGTGGTAGTCAGGGAAACGAATTCGGCGTCTGTCGTATCATCAACCAACTCGCATGCGTTGTAAATCGTCTGGTTAGCACTGTCCAGATGAAAAACGAGTCTCATTTGACCAGGCGCGTATGGGGCTACGATCCCAGTCGGAGAGGCTGTAAAAATACCTGTCGCGGAATTCATCAACTTGGTCATACTGCTCAGACGATCGGGAGGAAAATGCGAGATGTATCGCTCGATAACTCCGTCAGACCGTCGCCGGAACGCCACCCAGAAATGCGTCTCGCCGGACCACATCGCGTTTAACGTATATTGTGTGGCCGCTTTCCGGTTCTGATACAGACCGATTGATCCGTTTGCCTTGTCTATACTGATCCCGCATACCGACCACCAATTGTCGGCTACTCCTTGGTTCCTCCAGCAGTTGTGCCCATCCGTAAATGATGGGTGGTATTTTCCGGTGATGTCATTGTGGTCCGAGAGCGAGACGAATGCGCTGCCAGACGGTACAACGAGCTCGAAGCATATCAGGAACGGGCCATCAATTTCCTGGTCAGTAAACACGACGCACTTCTCTGGGGGCGTGACGTCGTTCGAGGACAACGCGTAAAAACTCGCGGGTGTAGGTATGAGCTCGTACTTGTCGTGTGTAGGCTGCAGTGTTGTCGCGGGGTCTCGCGAGAAATTTAAGAGACTATGGAACGTAGTGGGAGGTCCGCTCACTGTCACGGTCTCTCCGGTAAGGTTCGGGACATCTCGCGGACATGAGAAGCGAGGCGTGATTTGGGCCGTTTTCTGCGATGAATGCGGCAGAATGTAGTTGAATAGATTTGCCCCAGTGACAGATCCGATCACAGTCCCGTCCGCGACGATCGCGTAATTTGCGGGCGTCTGCGTGCCGTCGCCCCATCCCGTTGAATGGTCTGCGTACATCTGCACGCCAATCCTCGCCGGTCTCGTCGTTGTAAAGTAATGGCTCGGTGTTCGAATCGCCGGGACGAGCGGATCTGATCTTACCACGCCCACGACGGCCATTTTTCGCTGGGTGGTAGAGGTAGTCATCGTCGCGTCGTTATAGATCGTCACATCGGCCGACACGAGCTTCCCGTAATCCGCCGACGTCAATGCGCACGTGACCGCGTCCTCTCCGCGCAGTCCCCCGTCCACGTCGAGTTGAAAACTACCCGCCGAGTCGGTTATAGCGACATTGTCGACTTTCCACGAGATAGGAAGCTTCCGCTGATAAGCCCATGGCGTCGTGTTCTTGATTCCTAGCGTGAGAGGAGGCACGCCACCATCGCCGACGACGACCCAATGATGTCTGGTAAGGCGCAGTCGTTCTCCAGTAACTCGCGATCGGTTGGTCGATCCTCCCGACGTCCCAGGCTGTCAACGGGGAGTACGCGCGCTTGATATGGATGCTATAGGGCATCCGCTGTATCCTGTTAAGGTCTCTCGTAGTCGCGAACCCGATTCGCTCATAGCTCATCAGTTTGCCGAAGTAGGCATGGCTCATGCTTCCGAAATGGACATCGTCGATGTATGGCCCGTCTACCGTTTGACTCGTATCGACGGGGTCGAGCGCGCCGAGGACCTGGACGCTGTAAACGCTTTTACCGCTGCTACTGCCCCCGGTGACCGTGTAGGGGAGCCGAATCCGAATGTCCTGGTTGTTCGATACTGTGAACGTGGTTCCTGGCGCGGAAAGTGTTCCGTCTTCATACTCTAACACGAACGTCGCGGTCGGATCAGGCAATGTCGTATACCCGACGCCGTGTTGATCGAACAACCAGTCGATCTGGTCGCGCGTCAGAATACGGTCCGCGACGATCTGGGACATGTTCGCGTACTGGTCCAACAGCCACAGGGACGTTATCCGGATCCAGTCAGCGACTATTCCGCCGTCGACCTCGAGCATGCCACTCGACTCGCCGGTAGTGGTCACTGTCCAGTCGGAATGATTGTCGCCGAGTCGGAGTCTTGTCGGCGCCCCAGGGTACATGTATCGTACCCCGTTCAGCGTTACATGTCGGTCGAATGGGTGAACCGCGAGTTGGAGAGCTTGCACGTCGCTCTCGACGTCCGCGATTCGTTCATCTACCCCGTCTTCCACCAGTCCAGTTGCGATGTTAAAGCCGGACGCGTTTGAGCTTATAACAACCATCTTCTCATAAACATTATCTCACATATAATGTATAGCCTCCATGGACCAGGTTCCCGAAGCTCCGGATTCGCCCAAGACCTCCGTCGATGTCGAGGAAGATCCCGCGCCATCGCAGGATACCTCCAATACAGTGTATATCCCGCCGCATCCAAAGGGTCCGAAAGGAAAGCGATTGACGGAAGAGCAGCGTGCGGCATTGCGCGAGAAGATGCGGCCGTACATGCAGAAACGAAACGAAGAGCGGGCGAAGAAGCGACAGGAGGAGCGGGAAGCGGAGATTACCAAGCGAAAGGTTCTGGAGAAAGAACTCGAGATACAACGACAGCGCCTGGTCGAGCTCGAACTCGAGGAAAAGAAGAACAAATACCGAATCGAACGCCTGTTGGCCGCCGAAGAGGTCGCGGCAACTCCCTCGGAAACGCCTCGACCACGCCGCGGGAGAAAGCCGTAGGCCGAGGTAGAGGAAGAGGAGCGTCAACGGGCCGCGAATCCACTGCCGGACGTGCGGACAACTACGCCGTATGAGCAGAAGATGCTGGCAATCCGCGCGCAATTACTAGCCAGCTTAAACGATGATTAATTATCTATTCATTGTAATAAATGACGGTCATTGAAAGCGTTCATATCGAGACTCCATTAGCGAATAAGGATCTGAAAGTCAAATATGCAAAAGCTCGCCAGGTTCCAGCCAACGCGCCACGGCTCCATTTCATAGCCTCGTTCGTGGGTATGCGCGGGACCGGGAAGACCACTTCAGCTATTAACATGCTAAAGGCGTATTTTGATGCTCATTCATTCGACAAGCTGTACCTGATCTCTGGATCCGCGACAACAGAGCCAAAGTATAAGCTCCTACCGACACCCGCCATGTCCATGGAAACGTATACGGACAATGACTTTAATCAGATGGTGGGGGATATCAAGAAAGACCTATCGGAGTACGAAGAGTACCAGCGCGATATGGCTGTATGGGAAAAGTTCAAGAAAGACTACCTAGAGGGCGGAAAGACGGAGGACGACATGGATCTCAACATGTACCTAACCCTCGACAGGCTACAATTCAAAGAGCCCCAGACTCGGTTCCGGTACGGTCCTCCCTCGTCCGTCATTTTGATAGACGACATGGCAGGTTCGAAACTTTATCGCTCAGACTCGAAAGGCCCCGTCTCATCGTTCGCATTCAAACATCGCCACTTGTTAACTAGCATGGTATTCGTGAACCAATCGTTTACATCGGCCGGGGTGCCCCGGTCAGTGCGCGCGAATGTTTCTTTTCTAGTCCTGTTTCGTACGAAGGACCGGCGAGCCTCGCGACAGATCGCGGAAGAGAGCGCGGGCCATACGAGCCCAGAGGACTTTCTCGAGCTGTGGGAATTCGCAACCAAAGACTCGCCCCATGACTTTCTCGCGGTCGATAACGACGAACCCGACGACGAGAAACGTTATCGAAAGAATTTCAACACCTACCTGGTCCTGAAAAAATAATCTGATTGTATTGTATACGCGCGAATGGATCTGAAGCAGGCTTACCCTAATGCTTTCCACGAGTCTTCGCCAGCTCTCCCACCCATCCAGGTCAAGGAGAAAGCGCCCTCAAAGAGTTCGTACCAGCGCAGGCTTGACAGGCGAGAGCTCATCCTTAACGTGTCGACACTCGTTCGTTACTTGACCGGGGCCAGGATATCCGCGAAGACTCATGAGAGGTTGGCGGCGTTCGTGCGAGAGTGTGGGTATGACGGCGAGCTCCCGCCGACACACACCGGCATCGGGCACGAATGTCGACAGAAATTGATGTCCATCATCGCGTCCAAACGAAAGCCGAGAAATCCTCCTCCGCCGCCAAAATCTCCCCGGGTACCGAAAAATAAAAAGGAAAAAGTTCCTCGTACCCCTAAGAAACGCGGGAGGCCGGCTGGGTCGAAAGACACGAAGCCACGGACTCATAATATCGACCCCGTGACAGGCCGACTGCGACCATGGGGCAGGCCGAAGAAGTCGAAATTGTAAATGCGTTTATATGTGGAAAATTCCATGGAATTTCGCTCTAGCGGCCGCGGAAGCTATCGAAGTTAACTTAACCAGGGTCGTGTCCCACCGACCGAAGGTCGGTTCCTCCGAAGCGAAGACGCGGGTTCGAATCCCGGTGGAAGCAAGTAAATCTACTTTTTGCAATAAAACGACGTATTTATCATTTTTTGTAATAAACGCTCGTTCACATCCAAATTAATTTCTTTGCATAGGATATACTGAGTCTCATGGTTTCGAGGACAGCAGACGAACTCCGCATGCGACGAGAAGCACAGGCGAGGTACCGCCAGAAACACCCGGACCGTGCAGCTCTCCAAGTGATGAGAGCGATGGCAAAGAAAGACGCGTGGATGCCTACCGAGAAATGGCTCCAGAAGCACGGGACAGACTGCGACGAGGTAAAGCTGATCCGGAAGAACGCGGACTTGCCCGACAAGGATTGTAAGTCTGCGGACACTCGCCCGGTCTCGCGAGCATCCACGAGCAAGCTGTGGACCCTCGCCGAGGTCATGGAGACCGCCCAGCAAGTCAGGCCGGAGAACCAGCCCGTAGCCACCGTACAAGGAGACAGGGTCGTGAAGACGGCTAAGGGCGCGACAGTGGCAACGATTAAGCAGTACGTCGGACGCGTTGGACAGATCCTTGACGCTCTTGGATGCAGCCGGACAGAACCCGTCACGTGTCTCCTGGACGTCGATAAAGTCATCTCGACAATTCAGAACATGAAGAGGGGAGACGCGACAGGAGCGAGAACAGCACGCGCAAATCTCTCGGCGGCAATAAACGGAATAAACAAAATTTTCCCACCGTCTCGCCAGCTTCCGGCAGCTGTCGTCGAGGCCTACAAGAACCAACAGGCAGTCGAGCAGGAAGGGCGACTGACCATCGACGCTTACGTCAGCGAGAACGTGCCGCCAGCTTACGATTTCAAGACGCTCCAATCGATCCACAGGTCCATCGCAGACCCGAACAGCGACGAAAAGATGATGGGGTACCTCTACCTCAGCGGGAAGAATCTTCCGCCCACTCGGTACAACTATCACGACGTCAAATTCGTAAACGACGAGAGCGAGATAGGGCCACATGAGAACGCGTTCATCGTCCCCGAGAACCGGTTCGTAATCCGACACCACAAGACGGCGAAAGACCTCGGACCGATCGATTTCGTCGTCCCGCCGTCGATGAAAGCGTTCCGGGAAATCCTCAAAGCCCGCTCGATGAATGGGAAATGGTTATTCCCGGCCGGAAGAGGACGTGGGCATATCAGCAAATCCGCGTTTGGCGAGCGATACCGCGCGACGTATCACGGGATCCTCAACACTCGGCGGGCATTCGTCACGGCGTTCGTGAAAAGAGCGACGTCCGCGGAACGGATCAAATATGCAAGGGGCATGGCACACTCCCCGGCGATGGCGATCCGGTACGAGCCGAACGATCAATTGGATCCGGCGACTCTGGAGAAAGCAAGAAAGATGGACGATGAAGACGTCTGATCTGTCGCTATCTGAAAATTGTTTGTCGCCCTTTTATACTACGTATAAAAGTCCCGAGTTTTTCAGCTATTGAGAAAGCCGAATTGTATTATCGATTAATAATGGACGCGGATTTTTCATATTGACAATTCTATGTGCGTCTAGAGGCGAGATTTTTTTTCTAAGCATAAGGTATACACGCATCTGATCATGACTTCCGCTATTTGCTCCGAGCCACGGATGATCAGACTCACCCCGAGCCTTACAATCCCACAATGGCAGCAGAACTATTTGGAGATACCAGCAGAGGCGGCGATCGAGAAAATCCGCGCCGGCCCCTACTGGAACGAGGTATTGTTCGAGGATGACTTGGTTAAGCCGTACCTTGATTACGACCTCTGGACGCAGACAGACAAAGAGGAGTGTCCGGTGACCATCGCTGAGATAGTGAACGACATATTTGAGAACCTTAACGTCGACACGAAGAACATCGCGATCATGTCAAGGTCTCCCAGGTGGGTCTTAAAAAGCGGCAAGCCACACAAATTCAAATATTCGTGGCGGTTTTTCATCGTCAACCGGGTGATCAAGGTTAAGGACATGCGCCGGATCATGAACAGTGGTTTGTTGCAACTCGGAGGATGGGACAAGACCATCTACAACGAAGCGCGACAACTTAACTGCGTTTTCAACGCGAAATCGAACGACGACAACTGCCCCCCGCTGATTCCGCTGACAGACCACGACATCTCGGCGTTTGTGGCCCAGATAGTGGAAGATGGCGCCAAGTTGTTGAGTGCCGACGATCTTCTTTACGGCATGGAGGACGTACCGGAGAAAAGGAAGAGTCAGGCGTCTAAGAAACAGCGCACATCTGAGGCTATTGGTTCATGCAATGAGTCAAAGTTTGTGAGAGTCGAGGATGAAAGAAAAGACGCTCTAGAGGCCATCCTTGAAGCGTGGTTTGACGCCCATCCTGAATTTGACGGCACGTGTTCGAATGAGGAACTCTATGCTGATGGTGGTGGCTATGGGATTCGTCTGAACTCTCACATGTGCCTGAATAACGGCGGAGATCACGGGAGCAACCATTCTTACTTGTCAGTGTCTGTCAGCGGTGGCATCAGGCAGAGGTGCAAGTCTGGTAGATGCTCTGGATATGCCAGCGACTCGGTGCCTCTGCCACCGGGTGTGGCGGAGTCTTTATTCCCGCTTATTGAGGACAATCCCACGTTCAGGTACATCGTGAGCAATTTCAAGGAGACTCATCAAGGTATCGCCGAGGCCGCGTCAATCCTCATGGGTGGACAGTGGGTGTACTCGGCTGACGTGTGGTGGAAGTTTTCCAACCATCGATGGGTCATGGAGGACAACAACTCACACACGTTGATGTGTTTCATCAGTACACTCCTTGCCGACACATACCAGCGGGTTGGAAACTTAGTACTTCAAAAACAAAGCCAGCGCTTGTGGGGATGGGTCCAAATTTTACGATCACGACATGGAGATGAGCGAGAAAGCATTCAAAGTGGCTAAGAATTTGGAGATGATTCCGTTTGCCGAGAATGTGCGGAAGGCTCTCAAGAATTCGATGACTCGTCTTGACAGTGAGTTTGTCAGTAGACTTGACGAAACACCCCACCTGGTGTGCTTCAAGAATGGTGTCGTCGACTTGAGGACAAAAGAGTTGAGGCCCGGAAAACCAGAAGACATGATCTCCCTTTCCACGATGATTGATTATGATCCAAGCACGGACCAGACCAAGATAAAGGGGTACATAAGATCAGTGGTGCCAGACGAGGACACTGCTAGGTACCTCGAGCAGTCTTTCGGGACCTTCTACATTGGCGCCAACGCGGAAGAGACGTCGCAGTTTTGGATAGGGGAGGGGAGAAACGGAAAAGGCGTCTTGAACACGTTCCTAAAAGCGGCTATGGGCGAGTACCAGAGCAAGGACCTGAAGGCATCTTTTGTCACCCGCCCAGACTCCGGGAACGGCGCTCCTAACCCAGAGCTGTGTTATTTGCGTGGGAAGAGGCTAGCAATGATCACAGAGACAAGCAACGATTGTAAGTTCTTGACTGACCGTTTCAAGAGCATAACAGGGAACGACGAGCAATGTGCTAGGTTCTTGTATTCCAACAAGCTCGTCTCGTTCACTCCCCAGTTCAAGTTGGTGACGCAGACCAACCACGAGCCACAGTTCTCTGACATCGATCAGGGGTTGTTGAGTCGTATAGTATTGATTAGGTTTCCTTACTTCTTTGGTGGGGAGGAGGAGATCAACACCACCAACCCTCTCCATCGCCTCAGAGACCCGACCCTTAAGATGAAGAAGGGGGAATACCAACAAGGACTCGCGGCCTTGATGGTGGATGAAGCCTACAAGTACATCAACAAGATCGACGTCGCTCCAAAGTCAGAGCATATTAAGGAGCAGACCAAGAGGTACTTGAGAAGCGTCGACGACGTCGGGTCCTTCATGGAGAGCATTGAACTCATCCCGTCGCCAGCTGGGAAGGTTGACTGCTCCACCCTTCTTGACCTGTTCAAGGAACAGTCGAAACTGCAAGATTACCCACTGCGCAAGTTTATTGGTGATCTACGACGCCTGAATTACGACATAAAGCAGGCGAGAGTCGGCAAGGATTACAAGACTGGCGCGTCCATCAGGGCGCATTGTATCATGGGCTACAAGTTGGTTGAAGAGGTCACGACTTGTGCGTCGATGTATTAGAGCCAGTGGTAAATGTACTCAAAAAAGCATGACCTACATATTCACAATTCTAATAAACACAAATTAAACCAACACCATCCTCGCGCCCTCCCCGCCACTTCCCGCGACGGCGCAGACATGCTACCGACTTCCGAGCAGGGCCGCGTCTGTCTTTGTCTTTGGGCGGACGGCCCTGTCTCTGGGCCAAAGACACCAAAGACACCGAAGACGGGCCAAAGACAGATGGTCGCAGTCTCTTAAACCCGTCCCATTACCCAAGAAGGCATTCTCGCCGATCTGAATGGGTTCTGTCTTTGTGTCTTTGGGATTTTGCCAAAAGTCCCCTAGGTATAGGGATGCCGTAGGTGACACCAGTCCTAGGTCTTAGGTGTGTTTCTTAGGATATAGTCTCTCTAATCATTACTTTCTAAAATCTCAAAGACACAAAGACAGAGAGAGACAAACACCACCCGATAACTGTAGGACAGCTACCGAGACGCAAATAAGACCATGCGAAGGTCCTGTCTTTGAGCTGTCTTTGAGCTGTCTTTGAGCAAATCCCAAAGACAGAGACCAAAGACACGCGTCTAAGCCACCCCCGCTCCTCTCCAGCGAGGACGCAGGGCTCGCACGAAAGTTCCGCGAATTTCCAAGCCGAGGGCCGGATTTTCAGCGACCCGGGTGCGCGCTGGCTTGTGAGCTGGATTTCTCGATGTTCCGCGTGCTGCCCAACTTTTGCAAGGATTTGCTATAAAAGTGGGGCAGCACGCGGAACCTTCTCCACGAGTTCTCAAGCACCCTCACTGCCCGCGATCGGGAAAAAGAGAGGTCGTATTTTTCGTGTCTATGCGAATCGCGCGTTTCCCACGAACGACCCGGCCGCCCACGGAGGTCCCGCGCGTTCTGCGGTTGGTGCGTGGCGTTGTTTGGGCGGTGGTTGATGGTTCTGTCAGAATAGGCCAAATTGGCCAGATATACTTAGAACTTCCTTCAAATTCTCTGGCCAATTTGGCCTATTTCACACAACCCTCACACGTTGACGCGGTGACAGATGCCAGATATTCTATGGCCTCCTAAAGCCCCGCGACCCATGAGCCGGGGTTGGCAGGGGTCGAGAAGGCGTGGCTGTACCGTGACAGATGTCAGTAGCAAAACCCAAATATCATATCACTAAAATAGTTATTCATACCACTCAAGAACGGCTCCCCGGTACCCCACACGGCCCCATCACTCAATGAGGGGCTATATATAAGGGGGAGGCCGGGTTGCTGGGAGGCCGGCTGGGACCCGCCCCCCCCTCATGTCCGGTCCCTTCTGGAGGGGGACGACCCCGAGTCGGGCTCCTGTGCCATCTGCCTTGAGCCCTTCCGGCCGGGGGATGGCTTGTGTCGCCTGCCCGCGTGCGGCCACACATTCCATCAAGCGTGCATCGCGCGCAGCTTGCTCCACTCCGTGCCGCGCTGCCCGTTGTGCCGGGCTGTTGTGCCGCCCCCTGGGACTGCGCTTCCTCTCGGCCCGCCCCCGGTCTCGCTGGGTCCCCTGCCGGGTCCCCACCGGGCCCCGGGGCCAGCTGCCTCCCCGACCCCTCGGCCTCCGCCCCCGGCCTCGTTGCCGGGGCCTGGGGTGGTCGCGGGCGCGCTGGCGAGTCCCCCTGGGAGGGGCGCCGGCGTTCTCGATCCCCCTCCGCTGGGGGTCTCCCCGGTGGGCACTGCCTCCTCCGTGGCCCCGGCGGGCCTGCCGGGCGCTGGTCGGGTCGTGGTGCGCGCGCCTGCCGGCCCGGCTGGGGAGACGCCGCAGGCCCCACGTCCTGCCTTTGCTGGCGCCGCTCCCCGCCACTCAGCGCCCGCCGACGGCCTTCACCGGTGTGCCGTGCTGCTTCCCACGGGGTCCCCGTGTGCGGGTGTGTTCCACAACCGTAACCTCCTCTGCCAGCACCTTCGCGCTGTGCACCCCGATCTCGGCGCGGCGGATCTGCAGGCCATGAGCTGTTACCGGTGCCCGGAAGCTCACTGCCAGCGGGTGTACTCCATTCACGGGCGCGCTCAGCACGCGCGCGCCTGTGTTGCTCAACGGCCCCTCAACCGGCCAGCAGTCCCGGCCCCCTCCCCCCCTCCCGCCTCGGCTCCCCCGGCTCCCAGCCCCCGCCGCCCGACTACTCGGCCAGTTGGCGTTGGCTTGACACGGTCCCCTGGGATGCATGCGCCATCAACCCGACGTCTACCCTGACCGACCTCCCCCACCGCGCGCGTAGCCTTTTCGCGCAATGTGCAATCGTTTCTCTCCGGCGCATGCACGCCGCTCCGGACGACCCGCTGGGCTTTAAACTGCACATGGTGACCCCCCGCCTGCTCCTCACCCCTCTCGGGCGTGGTGTGCGCGGCCTCCAGGGTGCGGTTATTGCCCGTTGCCGACGCTTTCTGCAGGGGGACTGGGAGGGGCTGTTTGGCGTGCCGCCCCCGCGCACGGCCCGGCTGTCGGGGGAGGTCAACTTCGAGCGGGTGGCCGCCGACGTCATCCGCCTCGTCCGCGAGGGGCAGCTCAGCCGGGCCATGACCCGCTTGGAAATGGCCAAGCTCGCCCCCGCCAATGCGGCTACCCTGGCGGCCTTGGAGGCTCTTCACCCTGCGGAGCCCGGATTCCAGCTGCCCGTGCCGGACCCCCTGCCGGCCCCCCTCCGGCTGGACCGCGACTGCTTCCTGGAGGTGATGCGTGAGGTCCCGCGGGCTTCCTCTACCGGGCCGTCGGGCTGGCGCTACGAGCACTTGGAGGTCCTGGTGGGGCATGGGGGCGAGGACATTCTCTTTGACACCCTCATTGACCTGGCGGCTGGTCGCGTTCCTCCCGCTGCGCGCGAGTGGTTAGCGGGCGCTCGCCTCCTCGCTCTGCTCAAGGGTGTCTTGCCCCCCCCGAGGGCAAGGTGCGCCCGATCGCCTGCGGTGAGGTGCTCCGCAAGCTCGTGGGCAAAGTGATCTGCCGCCAAAAGGCGCCCGAGCTCCGTGCCTTTTTCTGCCCGCCCCTCGCAGCGGGTGAGACCTCGGTGGCGGCCCAGCTGGGGGTGACGACTCCAGGCGGGGCGGATATCCTCATCCATTCGGTGCAGGCCTACCTCGAGGCCCACCCCACCCACGCTGTCGTCAAGGTCGACTGCCACAACGCGTTCAACAGTCTGTCCCGCGCCAGCATGTTTGCGGCCGTCATGGAGTCCTTCGAGGACTTGTACGCTTGGACAGCCGTGTGCTACGGCCAGCCCGGCCAACTGGTTCACATCATGGAGGACGGCACTCGCGGCGGCCTGCTGTCGCGGTCGGGCACCCAGCAAGGGGACCCCCTGGGACCCCTGTACTTTGCCGCCCCCCTCCAGGGTTGCCTCCAAGCGGTCCATGCTGCCCACCCGGCGGTCGCTATTCAGGCCTACTTGGATGATATCTACCTGCTGGGCCCTGTGCCGGACACCACCGCGGCTCTGCTGGCACTGCAGACCGCGGTGGCCGACATCAACCTCCAGTTGACCCTTGCCAAGTGCGCGGTGTACTCGCCCCAAGGTGATTGCTCCGGCTTTCCGCCCCAGCTCTTGGGCCGGGACGAGCGCCTCCATGGGTTGGATGTCCTCGGCGTTCCGGTTGGCGACCCCGCGTTTGTCATCGATGCTCTGCGGGCCGCCCTCGAGGCACGCACTGAGGTACTGCCCTTGATTGCGCGCCTTCATGATTCGCAGACCAAGGGTCTGCTTCTGTGGTTTTGCGCTCACCCTCGCGTCGTTCACTGGCTCCGGGGCGCTCTTCCGTCTCAGGTCCGGCTGGCCGCCGAGGGCCACGACGAACGCATCCAGTCGGCCTTGGCGCAGCTGGTCCCGGGCCCCGACCTCCCGCCACATGCTATTCGCATTGCCTCCCTGCCTGCACGGATGGGTGGCTGCGGTCTGACTCGTGCCGCCCGGCTGGCCCCAGCAGCCTTTTTGGGCTCCGTCGCTCAGTCGTGGGCGGAAAGCTGCCGGCTCCTGCCCCTTTTGGCAACGGCAGCGCCTGACCTCCTGGACCCCAGCAGCCCTTTGCCCTTCGTCACCGCCATCCAGGAGGCCTATGCTGAGATCCAGCAGGCCTGTTCTCCCGTCCGTGCCGCTCAGGCGGTACAGCGCCACCTCCCTCGCGGCACTCCCTCGGTCGCCTCCGTTCAATCTCCCGCCGCATTCCCTGCTCGCGTCATCGATAAACACCAGAAAACCTACGCGGGTATTCTGCACACGGCTGATTGGATTGCTCTTTTCGCGGACCTCAACGCCCAGGGACGTGCGTGGCTGTTCTCGCTTTCCTTGCGGAGTGTGGGCTCGGCGTACCTTCGTGCTCTTCCCATGGCCCCCCCATTCGCCTTGGCTCCCAGCCACTACTCGGTGGCGCTCCGGCACCAGCTATTTGCCCCGCAGCCTCTTGTTCCGGCCGGGCGGCCTTGTGGTAGCTGTGGGCAGCCGCTGGATCCCACGGGGACTCACTACCTTGCCTGCATGGGGGGCCAACAGAATCAGAATTGGTATTTGTATTTGCACACTGTCCTCCTGACGGTGGTGCTCGCCATGATTCGGTCGGTTTTCCCCCACGCGAACATCCGGTCCGAGGATGCGGATGGCGCTGCCTTCTATTCCCCCAACCACCGGCCTGACATCGTGGTGCTGGACTTTGAGGGGGGTGGCCGGCATCTGCTTATTGACGTTTCGGTGGCGCGGCCCTTGGCTCTTAGCCACGTGGCTGGGGCCTCCCTCACGGCAGGTTACACGGCGGACCGGGCGGAGCGGGCCAAGCTCCTGGCCTACGGCGACGTCGGGCACCATCGTGTGGTGCCCTTTGTCCTGGAGGAGTTTGGGGCCATGGGGCCCCTGACCTCCGCCTTCTTCAAGGAGTGTTGCCGGCTCCGGGAGGACCGGCTGGACCTGGAGGGCCAGCGGGCCCCATGGTCGGCGCGGACCTGGACGTCATATTGGCGTCAGCGCTTGTCGGTGGCGCTGACTCGGGCCATGGCGGACATCATGCTCCGCCGTACGCGGGCTGATTTTGCGGTGCAGCAGGGCTATTAGGTTCCTCCCGTTAGGCGTTTCCATTGGTCTTATCGTACTTCGTAGTATAGAGCTTTGACATGGCTCTGTATATAGGTTTATAGCTGGGCGTTTGCTTTGGTTTGAGTGATTTCACTCTGCTGTAAGTAATTATATTTTTAATATATATATATCTCAATGAATATATATATATATATTGCTTTACCGATGCCTTACTGCCGTCAGTATCGTTGAAAACCCTGAGTTCTGGCCGCCATCTGGTGTCGTTGAAAGCCGGAGCTCTGGCCGCCACCGGGTGTCGTTGAAAACTGGGGCTTTAGCCGCTACCGTCGACAGCCCAACACCACGGGATCGCTGCTGACCCCGCCGAGTATTCCTTACTGGCCACTCGCCGTCTAGGTCGTCGTTGAATCCCTTGCGGGATTGCCGCCGACCTGTCCAGCGGTCGTTGAATATGGAACCTCTATCTACACCAAGCTCCGCCTTGGTCTTCCTAACTGGCTACACTAGCTCTCTCTGCGAGAGTTACCTAACCTTGCCAGCAACACAAACCTCCGATAACCAGTGTAACGAACCCAGATTTACACCTAAACCTGAGCTACGTCGCGAAAGATCACCTATGCCGGTAATAGGAAGAATCAAGGTGGCCTAATGCAGATTGCGCTTCACGACTGGGGTCGTGAGATATCTGGCACCGCGACTTGATGCCAAGCTAATTCATACACACTTATAATGCCGCTAGCAAGACCAATTACAAATGGATAGTTGCCCCAGGTTTAATGTGTAGGCTTCATCGCATGCACTTAACATTCATCAAGCCAAGAGGACGAGACTCTCGTCCTCGGACCAATTTCACCTAGACCTGCCACCAAGCTGGCAAGTGGCGCCAACATGGTGCCGATCTTCCAGCAGAGAATTCCGAAACAGTCCACACAAGATCCTCGGGTCGACATCGACCCTCGCTTACAGAATCCACGCATGAGTACAAGGTCTCAACCAGCTATAAAGTACGCAGCGCGGCGCGACTGCACCGGCCCCTACTAGAAGATCTCACACATCAGCCTAGGCCCAAAATAACTAGTCCGAATCACACAAACTATCATAATTCCATACAAAAGTCCTGACCAAGGGACAACTCCCAAATTAAGTTCCGAAATGAGTCCCAAAGTCCTACGGACTATGACAACAAGCCAAAATACATAATTTATTCCATTGTTGCGCCTGTTCCAAGGGTCGGGCACGCAGCACTCCTCCCCCTCCCCAGGGGATGGTAGTCTCTAAACAGACCAAGGCGGGACAGCCGGTGTACTGGAAGGGGGCGGCCGTCTACGTCGGCCACAAGCCCTGGCACGCGACCCCAGCGACCACCGCGGCTCCAGCGACTCCAGACGCCCCCAGCTTAGGGGAATACAGCAGTAGTAGTGTAGAATAGTTAGACAGCGGCCTTGTACACTGATGCACGCCTACTACAGGCACTATAAAGGCTGACTTATGAACATTAATTAGTCGTGTATATTGTCTAATCACCAAGAAAATGTCCTCATATGAGGACATTTTTAAGCATGGATACCATTTGTAATAACTCACACATTTCAACATATCCATGGGTACGGCATGGAACCATGTTCATTTATGATATGTTCAAGAGTAGCAATGCTTAACATCCATGAAATATGCTCATTGTATAATTGTTTACGATTTATGAATGCAGGGGGGTCGCTACGCGAGTGACCAACAAGCACTCAAGTCAAAAATATGCCCAGAAAGAAGGCAGGGCCAGGTCATGGCTGGTCCTGAAAATGCACCCAAGGTGCCCACAACATGTCTACATTACACCCTCGCTATCCTAGACCCTGCAGCCTGCCGGGGGGGGCACAAAATGTAACTGGCAGCCAGGGACCATGGTGCAGGCCAAATAGCAGGTGTAAAGCTAGCTCAAAGCTAGCTCAATCCAAAGAATGAAATAAGAAGCAAATACTTGCCAAGGTTAGGTCTGTGATCGTTATTGGAGGCTTGGCTGCCACCACGGTGCTCGACAATGATGCTGAAGCCTTCAATCATATATGAAGCAGATACTGCAAAGAGGCACAAATAGCAATACAAGCACAATGTAAGCATGAAAAGCTCAAGTTTCCAAGCCAGTCTAGCTCACTTGGACATGAGGTTAAGCGTTAGAAACATATGGGCAACATCCCAGCAAGCCTTGAAAAAGTTTTCAGCAACAAGGCAGTATATGTGTTAAATCAAACTACCACATTGCAACTAAGCACAGTGACTTCTACTTGCTGCTGTTTTGACGACGCAAGGCCGTTTACCTTTTCAGTGACACCACGGGAAAAGAAAGCATTACCCAGCAAACTTCCTTTAAGTTCCCCGGACATAGGCGTAATCACAACCACGACGTTGGGCATTGAAAAGAACCGGAATCATTAAGTCTGCGGGGGTTATAAGCTACGATACTCTTGACACGCTTATTTAGAACGATGCGGTTGCGGATGACATCCGGAACCTTGTTCTTGACGTGCGCCCAGGCCGCCAGCTGCGCGGGACAGCTCAAGAAATATATATTAAAGGACGGTGACGCCCGGGAAGCACCCAGCCTTGCGGCAAAAGTAAAATATGGCTCGCGCTCGCCGTGGTTTTCGCCAGGCGTGACTGCGATATCACGACGAAAAAATGGAGACTCTTTGACCCATCTAACTGCCCAGGTCTCTCTGTTGCCCGGGTCGCCCATTAACCCAGAAGCGTACCATAACCCATACTCGCGATATCCGCAGCTACTGGGCGGAAAAAGAAATTGTAAAACCGAACTGCATACTGACCTATCATGCCATCTACGTAGCTTCCAGATTTTCTTCAACGATGCCAAAATCCGTTCATGAACAATATTTTCGACATATACAAAGCACCTGCACGTCAAAAGCAGCATCTTCGAAATGACTAGATGATGATCTAAAGTTCTGTCTTCATTCGGGGCAAAATAATGGCCTATAACGTTCAGGCAAGCCTCAGAACTGGAACGACCCCATAGCCGTCACTCGACAAAATGCTCGATTACATTGCAACGTTCTTGCTGTAGTAGGTACTTTTCCTCGCCTCATATTTTCCAGGTACGGTCGGCCCCTGTCGACCCCGGGGGCTTGGCGCGCTCAGTACCTATCCCAGTTTCGCGCCAAAAC
Organism: Mesostigma viride; assembly: GCA_009746045.1. Lineage (NCBI taxonomy): Eukaryota > Viridiplantae > Streptophyta > Mesostigmatophyceae > Mesostigmatales > Mesostigmataceae > Mesostigma > Mesostigma viride. The sequence continues at coordinate 8,406,215 of RPFO01000041.1, read as the reverse complement.
CCACCAGGGATCCTCAGGACCAACTTTGGCGCCAAAACCGCCCCCCTGACCCCCCCCGTCTCAAACGAGGACTATGTCCTCAAATGAGGACATTTGGTTTTTGGACAATATGTGTGCCCACCTCCGCCGTCGCAGCCCAGCTCCAGCGGCAGACGCTTGACCTCCGCGAGGAGGCCGAGCTCGCCAAGCGCAGCCTCAACGCCATATACTCAAGAACTTCGACATGGAGGAAGATGAGAATTCCGAGAAGCTTGCACGTGCGTTTGAGAGCAAAATCCTTGATTGCATGGGCCTCCTAGGTGAGATTAAGCTGACCGCCCACCGCCTCCCCCGCGCGCGGGGTAAGGCAGGGGCACCTCCGCTTCTTCTCATCTTTGAGAGCCCAGCGGACAAGATTTCGTTTCTCAGACGCCGCAAGCGGCTCGAGAAGACTCACTTCACCGTGGACGACGACTTGACCCTGGCGCAGCAACAACGGCGACGGGAGCTATGGCCGACCTACCTCCAGCTCCGGCAGACCAAGGCGGGCCAGCCGGTGTACTGGAAGGGGGCGGCCATCTACGTCGGCCACAAGCCCTGGCACGCGACCCCCTCGACCACCGCGGCCCCAGCGACTCCAGACGCCCCCGCCTAGGGGAATAAAATAAAATAAAATAAAATTAAATTATAACATGCCTCCGTTGGGAGATCATGTAGCACATATTCCTTAATGGATGGGTGGGATGGAAGGAGCCGCGTAATCGAACTAACCTAACTCTAATCTAGCTAGAAAAATCCTAACTACCCTACTCATCAAAACGCCTCCTCCGCTTGGGGGGAGGTGGTTTGCCCACAGGGTCGGGCGTGTGAGCCTTGACAATCCTCTTCCACCGCGTCTTGTTCTGCATGGCAGTCCAAAGAAGGGAGAGAGAGTGGATGCGGTATTCAAATTGGGCTGGGACCAGTAGGTCATCCAGCAACATCTGTACGTAGTTCGTGACATGTTTCCCTACCTTTTTGGGAATGTCCTTGGGGCCAGGCCAGGTCAGAATGTGCCGTCCTGGCTGGCCAAGCCGCTGGGGGCCTGCCAGACCGAGGGCGGTGTCGACCTGGCTAGTGCGAGCAAGGTGTCCTACAAATGCTATCCTACGCTGTCTAATCTCGTCCGAAATACGAGGCATGCCCTGATACAAAGACTCTGAGGACGGGCGCTTGGAAAACCCTACGTTCAGGACCTGTCGGAGCATCCTGTAAACTGTGCCGTCTAGCCTAGCTGCCAGTGTGGGTGTGATTGTCCACGCCTCGGCGCCATACGTGAGCACCGTAAGGACGAGGACCTTGAAGAGCATGCGCTTGCGGTGGTCGCCCAGGCCCTTGGAGCGCCAGTAGGTGTTGAGCGAACGAAGCCTAGCCCAGGCCAGGCCGATGCGGGTGTCCACATCGTCGGCGGTGTCAGGGAGCCAGCTCCCTAACAGCTTGAAGCGATCGCGGAACGGGACCGTCGTCCCGTCGAGCAGGCGCGGCAGCGGCGGTGTACTGGAGGCCCCAATCACCATCGCCACAGTTTTGACACTAATCTCCAACCCCACCGCGCTCGCCTCCAGGCCCAGACAGTCCAGCCAGGTCTGAATGTGCTCGGGGCGCGCGATGAGGGTGGTGTCATCCGCATAAATCAGGTCGGCCAGGCGGTAACCAGGTCGATTACCCCTCCATGCTCTTTCTCGTTAAGGATGTCCAAGCCTGGCTCGAACCCCTTAAGAGCAGTAAAGCGCGCACGTGCTCGGCGCATGACGTGATCCACGACAATAATGAACAGGTATGGGGACAGGACACAACCTTGCCACACCCCGTGGTGAAGGGGGAATGGTGGGGTGGTGCCTTCCGCAGTCCGCACTACTGCCTGTGAGCCCTCATACAGTCGGCGAATGGCAGCAATAAACGCAGGTGGCACTCGATCCAGAGCTAGGATGGCCCAAAGAGCCTCCCATAGGACCGTGTCAAAGGCCTTGATATAGTCAACAAAAATGAAGACCAGCGGCAAACTGTCAGGGGGAAGGCGACGCACCTCCTCCATCAACCGGCGCGCGACAAACACAGCCATGACAGTGTTACGACCACGACGGAAACCCATCTGAGACTCACCCAGGTGGGGGTCCAGCGCGGCGCGGAGCCTGTGCAGCATCATGCGCATGAAGACCTTCAGCGCGGCGCTCTGGAGACAGACACCCCTGTAGTTACCGGGGTCAGCAGCAGAGCCCTTCTTGTACAGCATGACGCGGATGGCCGTCTGCCACTCAGCAGGCGGAGGCTCGTCAGAAAGCAGAACACGGGTGCAGAACGCCAGCAGAAGATCCCTAACCGCCAGATCAGGGGTCTTCAGCAGCTCAGCAGAAAGGTGGTCAGCACCGACCGCCGCATCGTACCGCAGGCGAGCAAGGGCGCCGTCCAATTCCTTCAAAGTGAAGGGGGGGACGATGTCGTCACTGGCAAGGCAGCCCTCCTGCAAGGCGGGGACTTGGTAGTCCGCGGCCGAGGAGGGGGGCGCTGGCGGCGGCGGGGGTCCGGCAGTTGACCCCGAGGCGGGCGGCCGTCTCGGGGTGAAGCGGCGGAGGGGGGGCGCGAGCCCCACCGGTCAAGGAAACATTGTGGGCCAACCAGCGGTCAAGGCTGACCGGCGCCGTGCCGTCCCACGTGTGCTCCACCGGGGTGCGCTGCCGCCGGCCACCGAGCCGGTCGAGGTGGTACCACATGTCCTTGCCCTGTTTGCGAGCCTGGCAGGCCTAAATTGGCATCCGCGATGCACTGGGCCGCCTCCGCGTCCTGAGCGTGCTCGTAGGCCTCCACGAGGGCGGCCTTGAGCACTGGTTTCTGCAGCGGGTCCCGGTTACGCTTGAGGCGGTGCCGGGCGGCCAAGACCTTGGGGTCCTGGCGGTAGAGCGGGCCGGGGCGGCGGCGGGGCATGGCCGGCAGGTGCCGGGCCGCCAGCAACGGGGCACGGGCCGCAAAGCCCGCAAAAATGGCGGCGTTGGGGGCACCCTTGTCCAGCTCGTCGGCGTCCGCCCGGGCGTCCAGGGCCGACAGGCACTCCCGTCGGCACCGGTTCCGCTCGTGTTCGGCGTCCGTCCAGTCCTCAGGATCTCCCTTGACCGGACGTAGAGCAGACCAGTCAGGGCGGACCACTGGGGCGCGGCGCGCGGGGACGTGGAACAGGAGCCGAAGGGTCGCGCGCACCAACCGGTGGTCAGAGCACACCGTGTGCGTGTCAAACACTCGGGTGTCCAGGACCGAGGTGCACCTGGACTGCCGTACCACCACGTAGTCCAAACAGGCCTGACGGCCGTTAGGGCCACGAAAAGTGACCAAGTCCTGTGAGGGACGTTGGAAGTGGCAGTTGACAGCAACCATCCCGCTATCCCGCAAAAAGGCAGAAAACAGGGGAGTGTTGTCGTTGGCAGTAGTGTCAGCAGGCGCAAAGCGGCTGCATGCCAGCAGTGCCCACGGGGAGCGTGGCATTGGCGTCGAGCAGCATAACCAAAAAGTGGCGGGCCGGAGTGACCCCCTCAAGGCTATGCAAGGATTCGAAGAACTCCTTGCGCTCCGACTCAGGTAGACCACTATGGGGTGCATAGCCCACCCCCACCGTGAGGTGGTGCTTAGACCGCCCCTCGACGGAGGTGAAATGTGCTACCATAAGGCGTGGTGTTAGGAACTTAAGCATACTGAGGCTAGCAACTGCCAACGGCGAACACAAAAGACCAACACCACCTTGGCCTGGCGTCCCACTTCCAGCGAAGTAGAAACGCCAACCGCCTGCAAGGCGGTTAGTGCTCACCGTGCCAAATGGCACCTGGCGACGGTGCTCCTGCACACCGAGAATAGATACACGATGTGCAATGCAAAATGCGACTAGCTCCTCTACCCGGCAGCTATGGTCGTCATCTGCTAGCAATGTGCGGGTGTTGAAAGTGGCAAGGGCCAAGGATGCCTGCTGGCCCACCAGGGGAGAACGACGATGGATGATGGGGGTGGATGCGGCGGGGGGTGGAGGTGGGGGTGAAACGGAGGGGGGAAGGGAAGCGGTAGAAATAGTGCTTTTCATCGCATTTATTTTGTCCTGCAAGCGTAGGATGCGAGCCTGCCGCTTGCATGCCGCTTGACGCATCTGCACACGCTTCCCCCCCGGTACGTACCCCTGCCTGATGTCCACGACCTTCGCGTGATTCCAGAGCTTGCTCCTTGCCGCCAGCTGTGCAGGGGTGTAGTCCTCGTCCATGCTGATGGGGCTGCCCTTGAGCAGGCGACGGGCGCCCATGACCCGTTTCTGGTCGTTCACGGTGGCCATGGTGACCAAAACCAGGCCAGCTGGGCCTGGCAGGCGAATGGCCCTTTCAATGGTCACGTGATGGCTCAGCTGCAGCACCCCCAAGAACGCGGGGCCCCGCAAGGCCGCGGTAAGTGCTTTTGCGGTGTCATGCTTGCCCTTCTCAAAATCCTTGAGAATGATATTGCGTTGGCGGAGCTGAGCCACATTCTGTGACGCGACTGCGGTGGCAGCCGACTTAGCCGCCTGGGCGACTATGGCATCCAGGTTCTTCCCCGCCGCATCCGCGAACGTGACCCGCTTGGGGGGGGAGGTGGCCATGGCCGCCTTTAATTCCAGCAATGTGGCTTGGGTAACAGCAGAGTTAGCAGCCAAAGACTTGAGCGCACCTTGCACAGACTTGAGCTCAGAGGTGAGCGCCTGCAGCTCAGTGGAGTCGGCTGCGCCGGCAGGGGTGTCGGCATCGGCCGAGGTGTCGGATGCGGCCGCGATGGTCGCCAGCGGTTTGCAGAGTTCAGGGCAGCATGTCAAGAGGCAGGAGGTGCGTAGCTGGTCGTCTTCCCAATTCCGCCACTCAGCGGGGCCGTCAGGCACAGCCGCGCCGGTCTTGGGGTGGCGGATGATGTCGTCGGCGTCGTATCGGAATTTGAGGATTTGCAGCACGTCGTCGACCGGCATGGTGAAAAATGCCCCAAAGTCGGCCGGTTCCAGGCGGGTGCCAAGGCTCGTGTATTTGGTTAAAGCAGACGGTGAAGGCGGTGGGTTGGCAGGCGTGGGGGTAGCCTCGACGGCCATGGAAGTGATTTCCGTGGTACGCGGCTTCTTGGGAGCGGCGGGAGCGGTGCCGACGAGAGGGCTGGCTGCGGCAAGAACGTCTTCCAGCGAGCGGGTTTCTGGGGCGGCAAGTGTCGTGGCGGTCTCCATAGCTACGGGGAAGATGTCGAATGCTGGGGCGGGGGGCGCAGGCGTGCTATTCACGAAGGGAATGCCGCCATATCGAGTCGAAAATAGCGATATCTGCTGGGCAGGCCGAGGTCGAGAACGTACGAAATCGGGGACGATAGCTGCAGGAAATTATACCGGCATGTTCGTCATCAAAAGACAAGTCGAATGCAACAAACCCGACTAAATTTCATGGCCTGAGTCGAAAGTTATGAGCATTCTCGGCAGGCCATGTGATGGGTAAACCCGATAGATGCTGCCTTCAGGGGAATAGGGCAGCAGTAGTGTAGAATAGTTAGACCGTGGCCTTGTACATGCCTGCCTACTACAGGCACTATACCAGCTGCAGCCTAGCATTTTAGTCATGTACATGTGTGCCTATGATGATGAGCCACACTCCAGATGATGCCTAGCTTTATTTAATTATGCAGTGCCCATGCAGGGAGTCACTCTCTGCTGAGAAGCCATGCCCTAGCTCTTGTATTAATTAATTAATTAATTAGACTCGTGCTCCCGTTGGGGAGTCACGGAGCATTAACCCCGATGGATGGATGGATGGGTGCAAACAGTCCTACCGGTCTAGTCTATCTACATTGGCTACATACTACATCTATCTAACAACATTCTAACTACAACATCTATCTAGGCAGCCGCACGCTGCTCTAGGGGGCTATCTGGCGTGCCTCCCACGAGATTGCACACGCGGGCGCTTCCCCACTGGGGGGGGCTCGTTGTCCTCTATGACCTGGGCCCACTTGGCCTTGTCCATCATCTTCTTCCAAATCACGGAGAGGCCTAGGCCCCCCATGTCCTCTACTAGCTGTTCTTGAAGGTGCGGGCCTTGCGGCGTCTAACATCACTGGCTCATGCAGCATAGCTCTTGTATAGCTATGCTGATCTTCCCCACCTATGACGAGCTCCCCTTAGCTGGGTGTTGCCCGAGACTCTGGGTGGTGCCGGTGCCCTAGTGCACCTAGAGCAAGTGTTGTTTACATTCCCACCCTTGCAGGAAGTAGCTTAGAATGTATTATAGGCCATATGCCCCTTCTCTGGGCTGTGTGCTACAGATACTCCCAACGGAGTTATGTTCCTAATTAATTAATTAATTAATTAATTAATTAATTAATTAATGTGTGCCCATGACGCGCCACACACCAGATGATGCCTAGCTTTATTATTTAGTCATGCTGTGACTGCGCAGAGAGCCACTCTCCGCTGAGAAGCCATGCCTTAGCTTTTGTATCAAAGAGACAACCAGCGCAGGCCAGAAATCGGGAGAATCCGGACCATGGTAGCTCGAGCCTGCCGTTATCTTTTCCGCGTTTTCGAGTCGTTCAGGATGATGAAGATGAATGGTGATGGAAATGTGTATCCTTGTGCATTGAAATTATGGCTGGCTTACGTGTGGAGCGACTAGATGACCTAGACGGTGGGGCCGGAAACAGCATGCTTGATCAGGGCGTGTGTTTCTAGCCTAACTGGCCGGGAGTGTCTAGTGGTGAGCACCATTGCTGCGATCGCTCTCCCACCATTTACGAGGAAATACCCGCAAATGGAAAACCACTGAAAAGGTCTAGCTAGTCAGTCATCACGTTAGCCATGCCATGATTCCAAACGTCCAAGAACTGCACACGGTGCAAAGGCAAAAAGCCGGAGGACAGCACTTTCAAATGTGCGGCGGGAACCAAAAGCCCGCGGATGCCAGAAAACATCGTGTTGCGGCAGCGACGCGACGATGTGGACAACGAATCCAGTGCCAAGCTCGGAACGGCCGCAAAGGAGATCTGGCATCACAGGGTTCAGATGTGCGGAGATACTATGCGATCCAGCCGGTCCACGACCTGTTTGTAGAGCTTGTGCCAAGGGGCAGCACCGAACAGATGTGGGTGACGTTGCAAAAAACATCGGACTTGACGGAGCATAATGGCTCGGTCATAGTCTTTGACCAATAAACGCTGCAAGAGTTCAACAAGAGTCGTGATGAAATCAACACGATAAGAACAAAGACGGGAAAAACGATGTAACTGAGAAAGAACAACACCATATTTTGCTGTGTGGGAAAGGAGACTGTGAATATCGGGGTAACGAATAAAAGGAATTTGCTGGTATTTAGGATCCTTGCGCTTATCATAGATAGCCGTACGCCAGCCCTTCTTGTTATGGGTAATGTTAAGATCGAGGTAATTGCAATGAGTATCCTCCGACGTGAGCTTTAATGTGAGGGACGCTTGCGGGTAGATGCCAGGCAGACCAGCGGTGATATACAAATGGGTTGCGAAATCAGGGTTGTCGAAAGCGATGACATCATCAATGTATCGACATGTATGGATAAAACGCCTGATGAGAACATCATCGTTTGAGGCAATGAGATTCTCCATGAATGCAAGCTCATAAGTGTATAGATAGAGGTTTGCAAGGAGCCCGGCACAGTTAGTGCCCATAGGGATGCCGATAGCTTGTTGGTATACATTGCCCGCAAAACAGATGAAGGTGTTATCAACAAGATAAGAGATCCAATGGACAAGGTCAGCCTTCGTGATAATATAATTATAACCATCCCGCACGATAGCACCTGCCGCGATCCCTGAGAGCCACGTTGCCGTGGGCTTGGTCTGAGAAACACGCACGTGCAGGTGGTTGCGCCCGTGAGGCCTACGTGCATACAGACGAGTAAGGAGGCTATCTAAACGAGCTTTCAAATCGTGCAAATCTAGTGTGGTATATAGAGTGGTGAAATCATAGGTGGCTATGGGCATAGGTATACGTTTCTCTGCTGCTGTCTTAGAACGGCTAAGGGCGGCAAGGCGTAGGCGTACTTGGGCTGAGTCTATGACGATCCAACTACCAGCGCATTCATACCCGGCATTCGACAGCACCTCCACCCATAATGCATTGGCTTCGGGGAGAAGAGCATTCAAAGCATGGCAGATGAGTTTCGAGAGAGGCATCAGTGGGGCTGAATGCGACGCAGCAATGGTGCGCAAAGCAACAGGAGTTTTGTGCAGCTTAAGAGTGAGATACAGATATGGGAACGTAGTGGTGGTGGCGCGTCGCTGCCGCTTAAGGAATGCCCGAGCAAAAATGTTTTGGCTGTGCAGAAAAGCCCGATGAGCAGCGGTGATACTGGCGGTGGACTGTGCACGCTGAACATAGGTAGGGCTGGACGCCAACTCGTGTTGCAAAGTAGCAAGGTAGTGCTTCTTGCATATGAAAGCAAAGTTGTTGGCACTCTTGTCAACACACGTGATGATAAAGTCCTGCTTGAAGTGGTCAAGAAGTGCTTTATCTGTGGTGTTGAGCCAGGTGGTGCGGTGGACCTGCTGGAGACGGTAATCAAGCCTGGTGAGACGTGCATTGCATTCGTGAATGACGGCGCGAAACCACGGTTCCATGGCAAGGGGAGCAAGCTGTAGGTCCGTGCTCATGGCGTTGCAAAATTTGTATAGCCATGCTGATTTTCCCTCCCTATGACAGGCTCCCCTTAGCTGGGTTGAGCTTGATAGATCGTGGGGGTGCAGGTGCCCTGGTGCACCTCGAGCAAGTGTCGTTTACATTCCCACCCTTGCAGGAAGTAGCTTAGAATGTATTAAAAGCCATATGCCCCTTCTCTGGGATATGTGCTACATTCACTCCCAACGGAGTTATGCTCCTAATTAATTAATTAATTAATTTGAGTATTCCCATTGAACTCGCATAAACATAGCAATCTCAAACGACTCACTACACTAGCCTTTGGGCATGTCGTATCCATGGAGGCTATATCTATACAGCCTTTCAACTATTGCACATGGCAAAAAAGGGACTGACTTGCCGGGACCTAGGCACATGGACCTAGGCAGTGCTAACAAAATTTCAGGCAGCCACTGCTGTGCAGCCTAGGGGTGAAAAAACGTGGGCCATACGAAGGATGTGTCGTCACAACCCGTAGCCAAAAAGCCTCCAGGAAAAAAAGGGAAAAAGGAGAACAAGACGGGTTGTCTCTCAAACCCGAAATTCCCTTTCAGTTTGACAAAAAAGCACCGTAAAAGCCCCCTTACAGCGAGAGATTGTACAACTAAAAAGCTCTGCACCCAACACCACAGTATCCTTGCTCCTCTCCTTGGCCTCCCCCGCCCCTGCCCCATGTTTGACATAAAATAGAACAAAATGACGCCCTTGTCGGCGGCTAACTTCTCATCTTCCCGGCCATGACCTTGGCGGCCGGCCGCAGCTCCCGCACCATGCTCAAACCGTCCTCCGTCACGCCGGCGCAGCCTCGCACGTCGAGCGCCTGCAGCCTGGCGCACTTGGTCCCAACCACCCTTACACTTGCATCGGTGACCCCGCCGCACTGGATGAGGTGCAGCCGGTCGAGCACGCCACAGCTCTCGGCGATGCGGGTAATGCTGGCGTCCGTGACGCCCGTCCCACCCTGCACCGCCAGCTGGCGAAGCCGTCGACAGTTCTTTGCGACCACGGTAAGCGCCCGGTCAGTGATGGCAGGGCACTGGGACACCAAGAGCGCCTCAAGCTGGGGGCAGCTCCTCCCAACCGCCTCAATGCTTGCATCCGTGACGCGCAGGCATCGCACTGTGTTGAGGGTGCGGAGCTCGGGGCACCCGGACGCGATCTCTGCAATGCTGGCATCAGTCACACCGAGGCAGAACATGACCGACAGCGAGGACAGGTGGCGGCATCGGCGCGCGATGACCGAAATGCTGGCGTCCGTGACCCCCGGGCAGTGGCCCACGTCCAGCGACTCGAGGTGAGCGCACCGCTGGGCCACCGCGATGATGCTGTCGTCCGTGAGCGCCACACACATGCCCACGTTGAGGCTGCGCAGGCGGCAGCAGTGCGCAGCCACCGCGCGGATACCCGCATCGCTGACCCCAAAACAGTTCTCCACGTCCAGCTGCTCCAGCCACGGACAGCCCCGGGCCAGCTTGACAATGCTGGCGTTGGTCACGCCGGTGACCACCTCCACATCGTCCCCCGCGGCCGCGCGCTGGGGCATCACGGTCGTGTTGCCGTTGCACCCGCGCACGGAGAGGGACGTGAGTCCCTGGCAGGCGCCGGCGAGCGCCCCCAGGCCCACGTCGGTGATCCCCGTGTCGCCCGCATCAAGGCGCTGGAGGTAGGGGCAGTGGTGCCCGAGCGAGGTGATGCCCGCGTCGCCGATGAAGGGTGACCCGGACACACTGAGGTGGCGCAGCTGGCGGCAGTTTGCGGCGAGTGACGTCAGCACGTCATTGTCCAGGCAGGTGAGCTTTACGTGGAAGAGATTCGGGCACACCGAGGTGAGCCAGGTGGCGGCGGCCTGCTTGTCAGCCACGCCCTGCAGGTGGCTGTCGAGCAGGCAGAGCTCCCTGCGTAGGGACTCATCGACCGAGGAGCGGAGCGTGCGGGAGAGGCCGCGGAGGCGCACGCGGTTGAGAAGGGGAAGCTTGCCCACGATCTGAGCGCCCAGCTCGCAGATCCCCGTCAGCGTGTTGAGGTCGATGTCTAGGGGGTGCGTAGCCGGTTCTGGGCTGGGCTCGAAGGGGGTAATTAATGAGGTCTTTTGGATGACGATTCGATGCTGGTTGAGTGAGGCCGGGGAGGAGGGTTTGGCAGGCATGGGATGAGACAGGTTGAAAGAGTTTAGCAGCATGGGTTAGGAAGAGACGATTATGGGAGGAGTGGTGGGTGGATGTGTGGGATGGTGGTGGTACAATTGGGTGACCAGCGAGTCCGGAAAAGAGGGGGAGGAGGGGGAATGGCGGGACAGAGGGCTGTGGACAGGGTGGAGAAGGATGGGGAAGAAGGGGAGGGAGACAGAGAGGGAGGGAGTCGGGGGGTGGGTGGGTGGGAAGGGAGGGGGGACAAAGGAAGGCAGGCAGGGAGGGAGGGGGGGAGGGAGGGAGGGAGGGAGGGAGGGAGGGAGGGAGGGAGGGAGGGAGGGAGGGAGGGAGGGAGGGAGGGAGGGAGGGAGGGAGGGAGGGAGGGAGGGAGGGAGGGAGGGAGGGAGGGAGGGAGGTAGGTAGGGAGGGAGGGAGGGAGGGGGGGAGGGAGGAGGGAGGGAGGGAGGGAGGGAGGGAGGGAGGGAGGGAGGCAGGGAGGGAGGGAGGGAGGGAGGGAGGGAGGGAGGGAGGCAGGGAGTAGAAGCGCAAGTCCTATCTCTGTGCCTTCAATTAAGTAAATATAGGAATTCTAAAAACGTCGGGTGAAAATCAATACGTACCATTGTCATCACAGAGAAAAAGCCAGGGGAAAGCACAAGACGGCGGGGATCCGTCACTTGCGCAACGTTGCGGCAACAAAAGATTTAAGATATCGTCGGCACCCACTCGTAACTAAATGCCCAGGCAGTGGACTACAGCGTTTACAAAATTCCACATTGCACCGCCCGATCGAAGACCCCTCGAATCGGGTAATGCCACCTCAATAGCAGGAAAAGCAGAGAATCCAAGGCCGTTTCGATGATAAACCGTCAGTAAAATGGCAGGGACAAGTAGGTAGCTTTCCAAATACTCAATTCGCGTCGATGCCCGTTGAACAGCAACAAACGCCGAAACTAAGATTTAGGGGGAGACAGACACTATAGTGCCTATAGTGCCCGGCGTAAACCCGAAGGATGCCAAAATAATTTAATTAATTTTGCTGAGAATTGCCGCAATGCCCGCTGGCCGAAGGGGCCATGAATGACCGGGAGCGCGGTCGTACCCCTCGGCACATTAAACCGACACGACAGGGGATCTATTTGTAAGGACGTCTTACGCGGTCTTGCGGTGTCGCCGCCCGCAGTTTCTTTTAACATCACAAATAATAGCAGGTTGTCGTTACGAAACGAACTGTGAAATCGAGCACTTGGGACAACGACGACCGGCTTGTAGCAAATCTTTCCGTTCCTTCCGTGCGTCACAGATTTGCCAGTATCAGCTGTGGTCGGCTTCTGGTTACTTCCCGGCTTATGGATGCTTTCGAAAGCTACTGTACAAGTTGACAGGTGGCCTGCAACAGTGGCAATCGATCACGTGACAGCGCAGGATGGGGCGACGAACTGGAACCTCACCTAACCTTACACAGCACCGAAAGCCAACCTTGACTGATCAAGACTGATCTCGCCTTGACTAATGAGTTGACACGTCTCACGTCTTGACGCAGCTCTGATCATGACCACAACTGCAAGCATATCTATGCTGATGGATCGGCCGCTAAAGATTCTCTGCTGCCCATGTGCGGCGTGGGACACAACAACAACAAGAATGCTCATCTCTCCCACCCATTTACTCTCCCACCGATTTACGACCGTCAGATGGGTGAATCTGACGGACGGACGAACTGCTCATGGATACAACTGAAACACTAACGGACGTGGTGTCTTTTTGGTGTTAAGGGTTTTGGTGTTAAAATGGTGTTAAAAATGGACCAATCGGCGCGAAGGGACTGAATTCGAGGATTACTAGTATTAGCCAACGATATTACGAGATGAGTCCGTACCAAGATTTCTGAACTATACTGAACGAAATGGCTTCGCTCAGCTGGCGGTTCAGGCTGAACAAGGTTAGCGTTGTACCGGTGTTCAGTAAAACCGCGTTGACGGTAAACAGAGCCGTTTCCCGCGTAATTCCGCGGCGCGCTCACTGTTCCGGTGTCGCGGAGTCGAATTAGAGGCAGAACATTTCACTGCGTGAGCGGGCCAAAGACAGCCTGGCCGGTGATAGTAATAGTAAAGCAGGGACAAAGAAATGAATGGCGGTGCTGCAATACAGTAGACATCGATTCTGGGGCATATTGAGTGCTTGCAAACAATGCTGACAGTGATCGGAGTGTCATTTATTTGAAATATCGCGATAGTTTTAACCCCTTGAAAGCTGCAGCCTATTTTTTTGTGGAAAAAGGTCCGTTCGGCCTGCATCGGCGCTGTGCGATTTAGCAACTAGATTTAGCGAGCAGCTGGGCGTGTTGATGATTCCTGGTCGAATGTAAGTCTTCTTTAGCGCGCCCGCTCGCTTTTAGGGAAGACCTTGACTTGGCGAGTGGGTAATCCGACGACTTCGCTCATATATATCGAATAGGCAGGGATATCCATGCCTATTGCCCGAACGTGGCGACATGAAGTTTATGCCGCGCACTACCCAATTATCTTTCGAGTACTTGTGGTTACACGTTACTGCCGGTGAGCATGGTGTTGCTTGTACTCACCACAGGCCTTCAGCAATTTACCCTCCAAGTGCCATGAAGATCTGCGCCACTCCACGTGATGGCAACTGTCTGTTTGGGGCTATAACTCATCAGCGCACAAGAAACATCATGGGGACACACCCATGCCGACAGGAAGTCGTGGACTATATGCAGGTATTGTGGAGCTGCCTATGTCGTTGTTCTTTACGTGTTTAGTACCATGTTTGCTTGCCTGCATTTCACATGTCCTTTCCATTGGCCTGTCGATCACAGCATGTTTTGTGCGCCCACGTACACAAGTCATTATACACGTTTGCCACCTGCACTGCCGTCAACTCATTCCTAGTATGCCTTCTCTCAATCATAACTGCTGGACTATGGGGTGCTGTACCATACATATATTGCCACGTTTCTGCAGGCACACGCGCCCTTCTTCGCTTCTTTTAATGAAAAGGAAGAGGTCTCCTTTCTAGATTATTTGTCACGGATGCGCAAGGATGGCTCATGGGGCGGCAATCGAGAGCTGCAGCCCTGGTGTACCGCGTTAACATCAATGTCCAACACGTGCGTGGTCTCACCCATTACATGTTGTTACTAATTCAGAAGCTCTATTGTCAAAATAATTTGTGTGTTTTATCCATGATAACAAGTAGACCCGGTAGGGGCCAAGCCCCTACTGGTACAGTTATTCCGTCATTCACGCCTTTCGTTGTGTTCAAGGTTTTTGTGGGGTCGACCCAACTTAATGCATGAATGACTCTACTTAATTGTACTAATTTGAACTAAAGATACTCAAATATACTGTTCTGAACTACTTTGAACTTGAATGCCGAAATCTGATGCGACCCAACGGGAGCACGAGTTTAATTAATCATGCGACCCAAATTAAGTTGTGAACACAACTCAAGCCAACCCAACTGAAGGCATGAATGACTGTACATACTATATTATTAGGGTGAAGAGACATGCCGTTTGCTTTCAATTGGTGGTAATTGGGTTGCTTGCTTGGCTGTTTGGTTCGGTCGGTGAGTGCAGTGTAGGGGCTAGGCCAACTTGGCAGCACCTGGACAACTCGTGGATGATGGTACTAACCCGGAGTGCTTTGGTTAGTATGGTGCACCCGTGCGTGGTCAGTGGGTAAAGAGTGTGCTTGGTCAGTGAGTTGAACGTGTTGTTTTGGTCAGTGTAGGGAACCCGTGTTTGTTCATGCAGTGGGTGGAACGTGTGCTTGGTCAGTAGGTGGAACCCGTGTGTGGTCAGTGGGTGGAACGTGTGCTTGGTCAGTGGGTGGAACATGTGCTTGGTCAGTGGGCTGAACGTGTGCTTGGTGAATAGTGTGGGTGGGAGGATTACCATTGCCATGATAGTACTTAGAAACATGACAAAGGTAGAGACACTGTCTCCTTTAATGCATTAATCTACTGATGCCGAAAATGCCCGGTAAAAGTCCTCTGCAGATTGATCATGACGATGTACAAAACAAAATCGAGCTCCAAATCCAAAGCGTATTTCCCCGGCCATTTGCACTCCGTCCCTCCCTCCCTCCCTCCCTCCCTCCCTCCCTCCCTCCCTCCCTCCCTCCCTCCCTCCCTCCCTCCCTCCCTCCCTCCCTCCCTCCCTCCCTCCCTCCCTCCCTCCCTCCCTCCTCCCTCCTCCCTCCCTCCCTCCCTCCCTCCCTCCCTCCCTCCCTCCCTCCCCCTCCCTCCCTCCCTCCCTCCCTCCCTCCCTCCCTCCCTCCCTCCCTCCCTCCCTCCCTCCCTCCCTCCCTCCCTCCCTCCCTCCCTCCCCCCCTCCTCCCTCCCTCCCTCCCTCCCTCCCTCCCTCCCTCCCTCCCTCCCTCCCTCCCTCCCTCCCTCCCTCCCTCCCTCCCTCCCTCCCTCCCTCCCTCCCTCCCTCCCTCCCTCCCTCCCTCCCTCCCTCCCTCCCTCCCTCCCTCCCTCCCTCCCTCCCTCCCTCCCTCCCTCCCTCCCTCCCTCCCTCCCTCCCTCACTCACTCACTCACTCACTCACTCACTCACTCACTCACTCACTCACTCACTCACTCACTCACTCACTCCCTCACGCACGCACGCACGCACGCACGCACGCACGCACGCACGCACGCACGCACGCACGCACGCACGCACGCACGCACGCACGCACGCACGCACGCACGAACGCACGCACGCACGCACGCACGAACTCACGCACTCTTTCATTCAATGCATCATGCCCTTGTTACCGTATATAGCCACTTGAGGGGGATAAAATCCTCATCTCAGCTGTCCTGTACTGTAATTGCAGACGAGGCGGTAGTGTAGCGGATATCCTCAGGGGCAATAACCTCCACCTGCGGACTTCTACCCTGCATTCTAGCAATGGGCCGCGGGGCTCGTGGGTATTAAACAGGAGCATGCCCCCCATGCCAGGCCTTAAAAAATTAAATTAAATTATAACATGACTCCGTTGGGAGATCATGTAGCACATATTCCCGTGGATGGATGGAGGGGGGACAAAGCCGCGAAACCGAACTAGTCTAACTCTAAGCTAATCTAATCTAGAAAACACTACCTATTCTACTCAGCAAAGCACCCCTTCCACGTACCAGGCCTTAATTAATTAATTAATTATACTCGTGCTCCCGTTGGGGAGTCACGGAGCATTATCCCCGATGGATGGATGGGTGGGTGCAAACAGTCCTACCGGTCTAAGCTATCTACATCAGCTGCCTACGACATCTATCTAACAGCAACTACATCTATCTATACAGCATCACGTGGCCCTAGGGGAGCTGTCTGGCGTGCCTCCCGTGGGTTTGCACACGCGGGCGCTTCCCCACAGGGGGGGGCTCGTTGTCCTCTATGACCTGGGCCCACTTGGCCTTGTCCATCATCTTTTCCAAATTACGGAGTCTGAGGCCTAGGCCCCCCATGTCCTCTACTAGCTGTTCTTTGAAGGTGCGGGCCTTGCGGCGTCTAACATCAGGGGGCCCGGCCCACGTCAGGAGGTGGCGGCCAGGCTGGGCTGGTCGCAGTCCCGCGGGGGGGCCACGTGAGGTGTCTACCTGGTTGGTGCGAGCTAGGTGCCCTACGAGCTGCAGGCGCCGCTGCTTAATGGTGCTGGTGATATATGGCATGCCCTGGTATAGGTCCTCATTGCGGACTTGAGCAGCATATCCTACTCTGAAAATGGAACGCAGCATGTTGGTGACCGCGCCGTCCAGCTTGCGGGCCAGGTCGGCGGTGAGGGTCCACGTCTCGGCCCCATACGTGAGAACAGGAAGGACGAGGACCTTGAACAGGTCCTGTTTCTCGATCTTGCCAGGCCGGGCTTGCGCCACAGGGCCCGGTACTGGCGTAAAGCGTGCCAGTCGAGGGAGATGCGGTGGTCCACATCAACCTCGCAGCTGGGGAGCAGGCTGCCCAGCAGCTCAAGTGACGCGGTCCCGATACAGGACTCGAGAGATAGAGGGGTGGCGGTGAGTGGGTGAGCCCAACCGCCAGGGCCTCTGTCTTCTTGCTGACCTCAAGCCCCACTGCACGGGCCTCGATAGCCAGGCAGTCAAGCCATGTCTGCACGTGCCCAGTGTCCTCGAAGATGGTGGTGTCTTCTGCGTAGATGATGTCTGCCAGCCGAATCTCCGTGTCCGCTCCGCCATGCCAGAATTTGTTAGCAACCTGCACCCCTGATTCCCTACCCACGATGCGGGCAAATCGCTTGCGCGCCTGAATCATTACGTATTCGACCACAATAATGAACAGGTATAGGGCGACAGCACGCAGCCCTGCCACACACCCTTCTGTAGACTGTAAAGGGCATGGTGGCGTGGTCCCGTAAGAAGTGCGCACCGAAGTGGTGGACCCTTCATACAGGTTGCGGATGACAGCAAAAAAGGGGCAGGGGATCCCCATGTCCTCTGCTAGCTGTTCTTTGAAGGTGCGGGCCTTGCGGCGTCTAACATCACGGGGCCCGGCCCACGTCATGAGGAGGTGCCGGCCAGGCTGAGCTGGTCGCAGTCCCGCGGGGGGGCCACGTGAGGTGTCTACCTGGTTGGTGCGAGCTAGGTGCCCTACGAGCTGCAGGCGCCGCTGCTTAATGGTGCTGGTGACATATCAAGGAGACAACCAGCGCAGGCCAGAAATCGGGAGAATCCGGACCATGGTAGCTCGAGCCTGCCGTTATCTTGTCCGCGTGTTCGAGTCGTTCAGGATGATGAAGATGAATGGTGATGGAAATGTGTATCCTTGTGCATTGAAATTATGGCTGGCTTACGTGTAGAGCGACTAGATGACCTAGACGGTGGGGCCGGAAACAGCATGCTTGATCAGGGCGTGTGTTTCGAGCCTAACTGGCCGGGAGTGTCTAGTGGTGAGCACCATTGCTGCGATCGCTCTCCCACCATTTACGAGGAAATACCCGCAAATGGAAAACCACTGAAAAGGTAGCTAGTCAGTCATCACGTTAGCCATGCCATGATTCCAAACGTCCAAGAACTGCACACGGTGCAAAGGCAAAAAGCCGGAGGACAGCACTTTCAAATGTGCGGCGGGAACCAAAAGCCCGCGGATGCCAGAAAACATTGTGTTGCTGCAGCGACGCGACGATGTGGACAACGAATCCAGTGCCAAGCTCGGAACGGCCGCAAAGGAGATCTGGCATCACAGGGTTCAGATGTGCGGAGATACTATGCGATCCAGCCGGTCCACGACCTGTTTGTAGAGCTTGTGCCAAGGGGCAGCACCGAACAGATGTGGGTGACGTTGCAAAAAACATCGGACTTGACGGAGCATAATGTCTCGGTCATAGTCTTTGACCGATAAACGCTGCAAGAGTTCAACAAGAGTCGTGATGAAATCAACACGATAAGAACAAAGACAGGAAAAACGATGTAACTGAGAAAGAACAACACCATATTTTGCTGTGTGGGAAAGGAGACTGTGAATATCGGGGTAACGAATAAAAGGAATTTGCTGGTATTTAGGATCCTTGCGCTTATCATAGACAGCCGTACGCCAGCCCTTCTTGTTATGGGTAATGTTAAGATCGAGGTAATTGCAATGAGTATCCTCCGACGTGAGCTTTAATGTGAGGGACGCTTGCGGGTAGATGCCAGGCAGACCAGCGGTGATATACAAATGGGTTGCGAAATCAGGGTTGTCGAAAGCGATGACATCATCAATGTATCGACATGTATGGATAAAACGCCTGATGAGAACATCATCGTTTGAGGCAATGTGATTCTCCAGGAATGCGAGCTCATAAGTGTATAGATAGAGGTTTGCAAGGAGCCCGGCACAGTTAGTGCCCATAGGGATGCCGATAGCTTGTTGGTATACATTGCCCGCAAAACAGATGAAGGTGTTATCAACAAGATAAGAGATCCATATATGGTGATATGACATTTATAGCGGCCCGGCCTGGTTTGGCGACGCGGTGGCCAATATTGGACATTACCACGCCATAATTTTAGCTGACATGCAGAGCAAAGACGCTGTTAATTGGCGTCATCCGCTCAACCCCTCTTACTCAGATAATGGTCGGATCAGCAGGATAAGCAGCGTTTGGCGGACGTTGTCAAAGACTACGACCCCGTAACTGTGGGTCCTAGGAAATATAAAAAGAATGGTAGGCATTGTTTGCGTGCATGCGCAAGATTAGCTCGAGAACTAACTTGAGTCCCATATATTTTGGATTTGCAGTGGACATCATACAATTATACGTGTTGACGTCGATCTTGGGGAAATATGCACCGTATATATCTTACCATGGTTCGGTCGGTCTTTCCCCACTCCACCATTAAGTGCGAGGACGCGGATGGGGCCGCCCTCTACTCACCCAACCACCGCCCCGACATTACCGTGCTTGACTACGACGGGCAGGGTTGCCACCTGCTCATCGATGTCTCCGTGGCTCGGCCGCTTTCCGGTCGCCACATCCTCCGGGCGGCTGTGGATGCCGGCGCTGCTGCCGCTGTGGCTGAGCGCGACAAGTTTGCCTCCTACGGCAATGTGGGGCCCCACCGGGTCATCCCCTTTGTCCTTGAGGAGTTCGGGGCCATGGGCCCCAAGACAGCGGAGTTTTTCCACGAGTGCTGCCAGCGCCGTGAAGACCGCCTCGACCTCGAGGGTCAGACCGCCCCGTGGTCGGCCCGCACGTGGTCCTCGTATTGGCGGCAGCGTCTGTCACTCGCCCTCACTCGCACCGTGGCTGATGTGTTATTCCGCCGCACCCGGGCCGACTTTGTCGCGACCCACGCGGTCTAGATTCCTTCCAGGCCTGCATGGTGGGCCGGCAGCGCTGTTGCTGCGTGTAGTTTTGTGATGTATAGTTAGTTGTACCTTGTGCCGCTGGCGTGATCCTTGGATGTCTGTGTCAGATTACTATTAATTTCTTCAGGGTTATTCTCCCAGTCATCGGTTTTTTCCTTATGTTGCATGCCTATCTCACCTTCGTAATCTATCATTCTCAATGAATATATATCTTACATTGGGAATTCAGTGCTCCGTGGTCCCCCAACTAACGGGGATGCACGAGACTAATGAATAAATTTAATTATTTGTATTTTAGTGTAATCCGTACATTGTCAAGGAGGTAACATGGAAAATCAAATAACGGTTCAATTGGAGCGCAATATTGATAAATGTTGTGCACTAAACACCAGTCATCACGAACATAACAAACATAAAAAAGCTTTTATCTAAAAACGATGGCAAGATGTATAAAGCAACATACTACGTATACGAATAGTTTCTCACTTCATAAGAAGATGAAAGTCGTTTGGCCATGGGGGACACAACAAATTGCAAAGGCATACGTCGAGGCAAACCCTCCAGTGCCTTCTTTTTTCCAAAACACAACATGGCCATGACATTAGTAACTGTTGGTCCTCACAAAGTCTAGTAGCTACACCTATATGGATCAAGCACAAATGAGTGCCATGGTATTCTGGCCAGAATTTTTCCCGTGATTCACAATTTGCTCAATGTCCCTTCATTCATTGGCCCAAGCTAACACCATTAATTAAGAAAAGCTAGAGCTCTGCTATGGCACAGCTGGATGTGGACTTGGTAAACTCTAGGCGAAGTTCAGGACAGGAGTAACTGGGAACCCAATTGCATCAAAATATCGCTCCTCCGTCGGGGACAACGTGACGGGGGAGTCCCACAACCTGGGCGGGTCGTGCACGTCAATGTTGCCGCTGAGTGACTCATGCGGCTTCTTCACGCAGGCGGGGCAGAAAAAGACAAGCTGTCGGCGCTGCGCACCGTGCTCATCAGTGACATCCACCTCAATGGACGGGTAAACGTGCTTGCGGACATGCTGATGCGAGCACCGGTAGACGATGCCCTTCCTTGATTAGCTAGCGCCCCTTCCACCGCATTTCAGAGGCACCCCCTCAATCTCGCGCAGCCTAGCCTCCAGACCTCACGTATGCCAGACCGCTTCTGCATGCATGACATCACGATGCATTGCAGGGCACACAATATAGATAATATAAGATAATAGATCAAGGTAGGACACATACGAATAAAGAGCAAAATGTAAACAATACGCTGCATTACAGACCTAACAATTAAGCGCATGAAACTAAGACGGTTTTATATGTAAATAGGAACTGGAATGACAACTGACTCACAGTATAAAATATAACGGGCGATGAAGATAGAACTAGGTTAAGACAACAGCCTGTGAAACCCACCATTAATTAATTAATTAATTAATTAATTAAACTCGTGCTCCCGTTGGGGAGTCACGGAGCACCGAAGTGCTTTTAATCCCTGTGTGTGCACAACAGGAGAAAGGGCAGAGACCCCCAGTCTCCTTCATGCCTAAGGCATGCCACAGCTGCATTCGGGCGCGCTAGCTAAACGGACACGCTAACGATCCGGCAGCCTGTGGGTGCAATAAGACCCATGTGAGCGTATCATAACAAGGAGCGTGGGCAAGTAATCTGATCGAAGCCAGGACGTAGCATGGCTGTACAAGGACTAAGCTAAGGCTATGGCTGGTTGTGTACCGTGCGGACATTAGCGGTGCACGTGACTAGGTAAGGTGGCACAACTAGGCAAACATTCTAAGCATGGCTGCCATGGCGGCATGCAGTGACTACCATGGAAGTAAAGCTAGGGCTATAGGCTATTCTAGCCCGCTGGGGGCGTCCACATCTTGTGGTTGATCATCAGGTCCCCGCCCCTCCAGTACACCTTGGGCTTCTGGGGGTCCTGCTTGTGGCGGAGGTATTCAGGCCACAGGTCACGTCGCTGCTGCTGCTGAGCGGGGGTCAGGTCGTCGTCCAGCGTCCAGGTGAGGTCGTGCAACCGCTTGCGACGAGAGAGGAACCGCTGCTTGTCCTCACGGGAGGGGAAGGTGAGCAGGACTGGTGGGGGAGCCGCCTTGTCCCGTGAGTGGGGAAGGCGGTGGCACCCACGCAGTTCTACCTCACCTACCAGGCCCATGAGGGTAAGGAGCTGGTCCTTAAGCTCGTCGGCAAGGGAGGTTGACGTCTCACCTGGCTTCTGGGGGAAGCGACGCAACCCACCATTAGAGCCAGGTCATGGGCGATAACAGGGGGGCTGCAGCCGATCACACAGCAAGGCTTCCCCTGGTGTGCACCCGTGCGAGGGGGTGCCTTCCTACGGGCGGCCGTTGGAGCAAACACGCGGTGTTGTGCAGTGGCCGGGGGCGTGTCTTCCTCGACGCGGCCTGTGGAGGCAGAAGGTGCCGACTTCTTCTTGGGTGCATGCGCAGCACACCTGTCGTTGAGCGTTGAGCGGTGCAGTGGCCGGAGGCGTGTCTTCCTCGACGCGGCATGTGGAGGCAGAAGGTGCCGACTTCCTCTTGGGTGCAGACCTGTCGTTGAGCCCTGCGGCAAGAAGACTTGCATCGCTGCTTGAAGCTGAAGCGCTTAATTAGCGATGCTTGCTGTCGGCTTTGCGTCTGCCTGCCGGGAAGGGGCTTCACAGGAGAGACCGTGAGGTCGATGGTGATGCGCGGCATTCTGCTTGACAACAGCAGAAGTTAGAATGTGGTGGAAGGGCACCAAAAGGGAAGAACGGACGCAATTTATACCCACCTAAACGCCAAATATAGATCTGTAGGCCAAGTACCGTCATTGCGACCTGTCATTTGTCAGAGTAAGGTATCGCGGACTTGTCCCAGAAATAACACCACGCCGAAAAGAACGTCAACCGACTCCTGACACCATTGAAAACCATGTATTGTAAGAGTTGCACTAGGCCGGACGACAAATAACACCACGGCAAATTTTGCTCCGAAATGCAAAAGCGCAGTGACACGTACGTGTCGCGAAATGGCGGGAACGTATCAGACTACAGCACCGCGAAAAATTGCCGCCATGTCGATCAGCACAAGCTAGTGCTACTTCTGGTCATTGTACATTCTAGCAGGCGCGGGAATTCGCAGATCTTGATGTTCAGTTCAGTTCAGTGCGTGTTCAGTTCTGTTCAGTGTGCATCCTCCGACCATTTCGTTTCAAATCCTTTTTTGGTGTTAAGGGATTTGGTGTTAAAAATGGGCCAATCGGCGCAACGAGCGCAACGAGACTGAATTGTGGAGTTCTAGTAGTAACAAACGATATTACAATAAACCCGAGAGAATCTATTCTATGGGGATTTGGTGTTATTTGGCGGTTTCGTGGTGTTAAAAGTTAACACCAAAAGGACAATTTCTCCAACACTAACTATCAAGGCATACCTTTGCTGACCAATCGGCTTCAGCCTGTTTTTTTGCGCTTAGAAGTTGAAGCTGAAGTTGACCCCCAATACGGTAGAGCTGGATTCATGAAATAACAACTGATCTAATTAACGGTTGTTGTTGTTGTTGTTGTTGTTGTTGTTGTTGTTGTTGTTGTTGTTGTTGTTGTTGTTAGTTGTTGTTAGTTGAGTTAGTTGTTGTGTCCCACGCAGCACATGGGCAGCAGAGAACTAACTAACGGTAGAGCTGGTTAAATGTCAGCACGACAAAACATAACGCTTGCGGAATTTGGCTGGGTGCTAAATCAGAGTGACAGCAGAATTGTAAAAGGCCTTTACGAGTACACGGCAGAGTGGGGCTACACAATGCTCTTGCATAAAAACCATCAATTCCACCCCGGACGGACACGCTGGGGCGCTACTGAGTGGCCTGGCCACACCTGGGTCCGCAACATCACCCTCGCCGCTGACCACCCGCTGATCGATCGCCGCGCGACCGACGTACAACACCTCTTGACGCACCGATCCATCGGGGTCGGGGAGATCCTCCACCGGCGATTTCAACACCCTGCCACATGTTTATGTACCAACCCCAATGAAACGGTGGAACACCGATTCTTATGGTGTAACCTCCAGGGAGTTTGGACCTGGTTGATTGGTTTATGGGCAGCCTGGACGTCTGAGCCTATCCGGCATACCGGTGTCTACCCGCTCAATTATCTTTGGCATCACTGGCACCCCTGGCCTTGAGCTCACCTTTGCACAACAAGCGTGGATATGGCTCCGCACATGCATGTTATATACAATCTGGACGGTGCGAAATGATGTGGTGTTCAATAGGCGCACAGTTTTCGACAAAGCTGGGGTTCTCTCACGCTTCATTTACCTATGGAACTCCGGCATGCGACGCTACTTGATGGTTGCAAATGAACAAAACAAAATCTGGGACCCTGGCGCGGACCAGGATAAGCCCAGCCCACTTGAGATCTTAGTTAGACGAACCAGCCCAGAGCGTGTGAGCTCTTGGTCTTTCACGCAAAGCTTGAGCCAATTGCTGGGGACAGCAACCCTTAGCCCAAACACCAAGCCACACCTTGTTGGTCGCTTCCACGTTCAAGTGGGCAACCAGAGCGCGTGCTTCCGAGATAGCTTGGCCATCCCCATGACCAAGCTATATGCTTCTTTGTTGCTCCTCGTTCCCATCGGTGTGACGAGGCATATTGCAGGCTTGCTAGCAAATCCTCAACGTCCACTGGCATCCTTGCAGAGCCAGGACGAACTGGATTTACCTAGCCACCTGCAACCTAGGAAGTACAGGACCTGTCACAAGCCTGCAAGACCTAGTATCCTTGCAGCCTTGTGCCAGTTCCAGTATCCCACCAGTCGCAGGCTGCTGTCCCTCCTGGTCTACGTGGACTACAGTCACGTGATAGTCAGGCTAAGCCTGTGCAGGCACGGCCTGCCACGTGTCCTGTCCACTATCCCAGAAGGTTGCACCCTCGCCGACCGCGGACGGCTAGGACTTCGGGACCTCATATCTTTCTTGTCCCTTGTCTGTTTCAGGCGGTCAGCACGGCGTTGGAAAGGTCTTTCCAAACTGCATCCACTTAGCATATTGGTTGCCCAAAATGCTAACTCCAACCCTTTCTTCTTTTGGAGCTGGACCAGCTTGAAACAACCTAGCCTAGCTTGTGCCCACTCAGCCACAGATCGCTTGGTCCCTTGAGGTTGATCAGACCTGTCAGGGCCCAGGTTCCTGCCTTCCTTTTGGGAACACAACATATGTGCCCTTGGAACAGCTTGGGTATGCTGGCCAGTGAATCAGAGGTCACCCCAGGTTATCCCCTGACCCCTTGGTCAGCTCCCAACCTTTCCTTGGGAACTTGGTGTTGGATTAATGTCAAGGTACATTACCTAGCTCAATGGCTGGGATTACAGGATGCCAAGAACGTACTATTGTGAGTTCCTGGTCTTTCACAGTTATCACAGGCGCCCGTTCTTATGGCGCCCGCCTTGGCCAACCTTTCCCTTCTGCTCAAAGAACCCAGGTAGCACCTAGATTAATGCTGTCTCCTTGGGGAGCCCATGTCTTCACTGGGTGTTAAGCCCAGGAGTCATTCATGCCAGGCTGTGGCTCTGCTGGGGAATTGAACCCCACCCCAACCTCCAGCAGGTTTATAGGCGACCTGGAACTTCTCACAAGACAAACATGACAACCATGTGAACAACATGAGAATGACATGATTATGTTTTATTCAAGCATTATATAACCCAGAATGTGGCTCCCTGGCAACCATGTCACATGGTCGCACAACCAGGTTCTTTATTAGCAACAGGTTGGAAACAAGCACTAGAAAACATATGTACAGCAACCTGTAAGAACCAGCATTCGGGTTGCCCTTGCATGGCCCAACTGTTTGAGGCCAAAGGCGTCGACTTAAGTCCTGGCGACTCTTCTGAACCCCATGGGGAGGGCCAGGCATGATTCTCAGCTGGTAGGAGTGACATTCCACACCAACTCCTGTCCAGGAGGGTGTACCTAACCCTGAAGGACCAGTTGTCAACCAGCAAGCACCAGTCACCACTTGGCACTTTGGTTAAACAACCCACCGGGGACACCCAAGCTGAAGCAAGGCCTGGTCTCTATGGCCGCCCGTACAAGGGGTCCATGAGCCCACGGAGCAGGGGGTACTGCCGCTCCGCCTTCTCCTCCAGCTTGGTGAGGGCATCTGCAGGGTTATCCACACCAGGCACATGTTCAATGTGAGCTAGGTAGGACATCTCCTTGAGCAACAAGTAGTCAAGGTCCCTGCTCCTGGCTAGCTGCCTGTGCACAAATTGCACCATGCCCATGCTATCAGTCCTCACCAGTGTGTGCAGCTGCAACCTGCAGGAAGCCACTTGACATAGCTGGTAGAAGAGCTCCCTTAAGTAAAGAGCAGTATGCAGCCCTTCACAGATTGCCCTGCACTCAGCAATATCACTGCTGGGTGTAACCCTGTTCTGCAACCGACTGTACCAGGTAACAAGTGAGGTGTGATCTTGCTCCAGGGTGACTATTGCTGCTGCCCTGCCCCTGACTTCTGTGACCTTCCTATTGTCCATAGAACTGTCCACATAAAGGATCATGTCAAGGGGCTTGTACAAATCCACAGGACCCAGTATAAGAGGGGGAGACATCATGACAGCCTGCACCACACTCTCAGCACCCACCTCAACCAGCTGGGAATCAGTGAGCCGACTCAAAACCAGCAGGTCAGGGGCACATATACTTGCAAGCCATGCCAGCATGCCCCTGATGGTAGCACACCTAGCCTGCGTGATGGGCTCCTGCAATGCATCTACAATCTGCTGTGGGTAGTCCTTACCACCCTCCATCCTGATGAACCACGAGCCCTTGGCTTGGAACAACGTAGCCTGCATGCCACAGAAGACCATAGGCTCATTCTCCACCATGTGCTGTATCTTACCCAGCTCAAACCGCTTCTGGATCTTAGCCAAAACAGCCTCAACCCAGTCTGGTGGACCTATGAGATGCAGGTCATCACCATGCAGTGAGGCAAAGACAGGAAGGCCATTGTGGGACCCTTGGAACAAACAGGGATCCACTGGAGACACAGAAAACCCACAAGTATTCTTCAAGAATTTCTCTAGGCTCTTTCTCCAGATAATGGGACTGGACCTGAGACCTTCCAACCCTTTCAGAATTCTCAGGTACCTGGCCTTTATCTCTGCTCTCCATACAGCAGGTACAGTCACAAAGAAAGGAGGGATATCTCTCCAAGTCTGCCTAGCCTGATCTTGGTCACCCTTGAGAAAAGCCCTCTTGAAATCAATCAACACAGAGCTATAGGGCACACCCTTGACCAGAAAAGACAGAAATATACACAGCAGAATCCTCCACGTGTCATGCAGCATCCCTGGAGTATAGAGCTCCTCATCTAACAACTGGCCAGTGCCATGATACTCGGTTACAACTGGTCTGACATGTGGCACCTGGACACCATCTACCTCCTTGAGCTTGAGGACAAACATCAATCTGAGCAGCTGCTAGGCGTGAACTTCTGGCAGCTCATCCACAGGCTCTGCACAGTTGGAAACTATCCACTCATGCCCGGAAGCAACAAAGCCAAGAGTCCATGCCTTAGCCATCTTGGGGCTCTGCATCATCTCGACTAGCTGGCGCCAGGGAATAGGACTGTGAGCAGCGATCTGGTACCTGTTTACCCCTAACTGCCGTGGATCAAAGGTGGTTGGGATGATTAACAGGTCCTCAGCTATGGGCTCCTGACCTTGAGGACCCTCAGCTGGCTGACTCTTAACAGCCTTCACCGCCACTGCAAGACCCTGGGAATAGTGATATCTTTCAAGGGGGAGGCTGCCCCTGCCTTCTAGTGCCGCTGTCGCGTCTGCGTGCCACAATCTCCGGCGCCACCATGGCGGCTGGCCACTCAGCTTAATTTGGTAAAACTCAAATGAGCTGAGCTGACGTGCCTGCCTTAACTGCATGCCCTGTGGGGTGGGCGAGGACCTGTCCCATGATTCAATGAAAAGAGGGCTCTCAGCCGAGGACAAGGAACTGTCCCTCGTGCCTGATGGACCCCTTCTTGATCCCCTTGTGTACCGTCGCGTGCCGCGTTTGAATATCCTTGCTGGGGCGTTAGCTAGACGCTCCAACTACTCTAATTGCGACAATATGATGGTGCAAGAGGGTGCTTTTGCCTCCCCTGCTATAGAACAATGCTTTCACAACACACACTTTGCACAGTCTGATGATGAAGCCGCACATGCGGAATTTATTGAGAAAGTTAATACAATTACAACACGTTGATAGTCTCAATATCGATGCACTCCATGCTCACGAGCCCGCAGTTAGGCAGCGCTCCATGACATGCTACCGGCCTTGCTCCCAAGGAAAGGGAGAAACACGAAGGCCACTAACGAGAGACTCGAAGAGACTACACGCTGCGTGAGAGTCCTCTTCGACTATGAACCAAACCATTCGTCATGCCACACGCATGACACACGCCACACTTGTCAGTCCAGCCAGGAATGCCAAAACTATCTTGCTGCCTGAACCATGCAAATAGAAACCGCATTCCAGTTGCCGTCCTGGCTTTCTACCACACATGCCAACAAAAGCAGGAAGGCATCCCGACAAATCTAAATTGCTACCCTGTTGCCGATCTCATCTCCTAGAGGCTCCGGCATTTCTGTCCCTGGGAATGTCCGACATTGAGTCACGTCCACCAAGGTCGAAGCATAATATCCTTCAGACAATCTGCACGCTCACACCTTGCGTGTGAGTGGCCCAGCAAACATTGCGTCTAATCGTTCCTTTCTAGAAGAAATCCCTTTGTAGGGCTGCCAGCGATTTCGCATTCATTCCAGCGATCTGGCTCCGCACCGCAAATTGTCCTTTTCCATTTTCTGTCCAGTCCTCATAACGTTGACCCGCTATTCTACACCACAAAGACACCTGGCCTGTCAATAGCCTCGGCGCTGTTGAAGTCCAGCAGTCCAGCTTCAGCTCCAGCTGTCCACTAACACGCGTATGATCCTCTCGACGCTGCGCACTTGTGCTGCCGTCCGCTCAAGTCAGTGCTGCGCGCCCAGCTGTGCCTGGCCCGGCGCGCATGCACGTACACTTTCGTCCGCTCTTATGCTGCAAGTGCTAGTGTCCCCCCCGGTCACTAGCCTTTGTCGAAAATGCGTAGAAAACAAATTCCTTGCGCACGTCACCGGTCTTGTGCATAGTGGGCGCCGCCCGGATGACATAGCTCGCGTCCGTGACAGCTGTCGCGTCTGCGTGCCACAATCTCCGGCGCCACCATGGCGGCTGGCCACTCAGCTTAATTTGGTAAAACCCAAATGAGCTGAGCTGACGTGCCTGCCTTAACTGCATGCCCTGTGGGGTGGGCGAGGACCTGTCCCATGATTCCCCCCCTCGCTGGCGACCGGCCCCATCACGAAGACAGCGATCGTACCAAGACAAGGGCAGCGGTGACCGCAGTCAAGCTGCGGGAGGTAAACTGCGCAGCGGTGCACACTGGACAAAACCAATCCCCCTCCGGAATGCTGGTGACCACTGGCTGCAAGCACTGCATGTGCCAACCACAGTTACACTGATCACACAATAACATGGACTCCGCCTGATCGACCCGGTGACAAACCTGACACTGGGCGTCCTTGACTCGGCGAGACGTGTGCGGTTGGAGGTCGTGGACCAAATTGGGCAGCGAGCAGGGACTGAGATTGCTGAGGTTGTCAGTCGTACGGCTCCCGTCGGCGCCCTCCAAAATTGCCACTCCCGATGGTTTGATAGCCACAATGCGCAAAATGGTGGGCCCCGCCTCCACATCCAAAGTGTGCTTCAGCTGAGTGCGCAGGAAAACATACTGCCCTGGCCTAAACCGCAGCTGGCGAGCCATGTATGCGCCCCCCCGGCGCTGAGCGTAGCGCAGGGAGTCCCTGTGCTGAGCAATGAACAAGTTGTTCATCGCGATGGGCATGACCTTCTTAAAAGTCTCTGCCCTGGCCAGCACCTCAACCAAAAATTGCTGAGCGTTGTCGAAGGCCATGGGTTCGGGGTGCGCAACCTGTGCCTCCGTAGGCAAAAGAGGATTACGCCCGAACAGAAGGAAATACGGGGAGAAGGTAGCGAGAGACTCCTGGGGAGACATGCGATAACCCATGGCAATCCATGCCAACTCGCGATCCCACCTGGCCGACTCCGGCACCTGCAGGCTCCACTTGCGCAGCGCCTGCTTGACGGTCTGCACCAATCTCTCAGCCAAACCATTGGCCTGAGGATGCTCCCGAGAAGTGCGACGGTGATCAATAAGACATCCATCCAGCAACTCCTGGAACTCACCCCTGAACTCACCACCCTGGTCCGTGACTACCTCCGCGGGAGCCCCAAACCTGGTGATGATGTCCGCAAAATGCTTCGCTGTGGTAGCGGCATGC
This sequence comes from Mesostigma viride, assembly GCA_009746045.1. NCBI lineage: Eukaryota > Viridiplantae > Streptophyta > Mesostigmatophyceae > Mesostigmatales > Mesostigmataceae > Mesostigma > Mesostigma viride. The sequence goes on along the minus strand of RPFO01000041.1, from coordinate 8,376,170 downwards.
TTGTCAGCAATGGGGATCAACTCAACCCATTTGCTAAAGCTCTCCACGCATACCATGACATAGAGGTTGCCGTCAGGGCTCTCCTGAAACGGCCCGCACAGATCGACGTGCCAGCGATAAAACAAGCCCTTGATGGGAAGCGACATCAGCTCCTTGGCACCATGATCTGCGCTAAAGTTAGCCTTGGTTCGAGCACACGGGACACAGCTGGCCACTACCTGGGCCACTGTGTGTCGCATGTTATTCCACCAATAGCTGGTCCGTACGAGGCTGAGCGTGCGATTGCCACCCAAGTGACCATACCGCTCGTGGTACGCCTGCACTATAGCAACGCGCTTGTCAGGCGGTGGGACGACCACCCTACGCTTGCCCAACAGCTTGTACAAAACCCCATCTTCCCAACCATAGGTTGCAGCCCTGTGCTGCACCCTGTTCAACTCCGTCGCCTTCTGAGCAGGAGTCCAATCGACTGGAGTAGGAGTCAAGACAGCACCCTGCACTTGCTCCAAAACTCGACCATCTAGCCAGATATCAGCGGTGTAGCAATCAGCAAGAGAGCTACGCGCTAAGAGAGCCTGCACAGCGATCAGCTGCTGCAGAGAAGGATCAATGTCAAAGGACAGAGACCTACCCTCTTCCATAGCGCACACAGCTTTGGATGGCGTGAATGGCGACGGCCGCACCGGGTCGTCGCTGATGCCGAAGTCCGCCACAGAGTACTCGACACTGCGCCACCACGCCTCCTCCTCATCGTCGGCCGCATACCCAGCAGCGTTCACAAAGACCACAGAACCAGACGAGCCCTCGGCACCCATGGCCCGGGCTCCAGTGTGGTCAACAGTGGTAGGCATGGCGTATCGGGATAGCACATCGGCGTTGACATGGTCCTTGCCGGCCCGATGCACAATGGTCATGTGGTACTCCTGGATAATCATGGCCCATCGGGCGAGCTTACCCGTCAGGTTGGTGTTGGTCATTAGCCACTGAAGCGGCTGGTGGTCTGTCACCAGAGTAAACACGCGCCCAAATAAATACGGGCGAAAGTGCTTGATGGCCCACACCACAGCCAGTGCCTCCCCCTCATAGGAAGAATACCGGCTCTCCGCTGGGTTGTTGCTGCGACTAGCATAAGCAATAACGTGCTCGCGCCCATCACCATCCTTTTGCGCCAAGACCGCACCCAGTCCTACCTTGGACCAGTCGGTATATAACACAAATGGCAAAGCATAGTCAGGGGCGCGCAGAATCGGTGCCGACGTGAGCTCCTGCTTGATTGTCTCGATGGCGCGTTGCTGTGCGGGACCCCACGCCCACACGCACCCCTTCTTGAGTAACTCGGTCAAGGGCTTCACCTTGCTGCTGAAGTTCTCAATGTAACCTCGGTAATAGCCAGCCAAACCCAAATACGCCCGCACCCCTGAGACATCCGTGGGTACGGCGGCCTGCGCAATGGATTCGACCTTGGCGGCATCAGGCGTCCGGCCACCCGGCACAATCTGATGACCAAGGAATGAGAGGGTCCGCTGGGCGAACTTGCACTTCTCAGGGTGCAGCCGCATATTATGCTCCTCGAGAGCCAAGCGAACCTGCTCCAAGTGCGCCAGGTGCTCCTCAAATGTCGCGCTAAAGACGATTACATCATCAATGTAACAAGCGGCGAAAGGAAGACCTGCAAGCACTTTGTCCATAGCTCGTTGGAAAACAGCACTAGCGTTGCGGTGCCCAAAGGGCATGCGCACCCACTCATACAAATTGCCGCCCCCCAGAATGCAAGCTTCCGCTGATCCTCCGGCGCAACTGCGATCTGATGAAAGCCGCTACGCAGGTCCAGCGAGGACACAAACTTCACATGAGGAGATATCTTATCCAGGACATCATCCACACGTGGCATGGGGTAACGGTCCACGGGTGTGTGTGCATTCAGCAACCGCAGATCGGTGGCCATGCGCATACCCGTCCATGCCCCGGTGATAGCGTCCTTCTTGGGCGCAACGACAACGGCAGCAGCATAGCTGGAGGAAGATTGCCTGATGATACCGGCATCCTCTAACTCCTTGCATTGCTCGGCTACAAAATCCAACTCGGCCTGACTCAGGCGATGCTGGCGTCGGAACAAAGGAGTGTCAGTGTCCAATGGAACACGCATGGTCCCACCATTGAAACACCCCAGTTCATCACTTGTGAAAGCGAAGGCCCCCCTTGCAGTGCCTAGCCACTTTAGCATGGCTGAGCGCTGCGCATCAGAAAGGTGTTCGCCAATAGCCCAGGGGTGCGTATCCGCGGGATCACCCACAGCTACCGCATGTGCCTCAAGATGCGGCGCCCTAGCCGCATCGTCGTGGAACAAGGAAAAGGCTGCCACACCTGGTGTGACACCCACCGCCGGAGCCTCGCGTGCCGCACGGTGTATTACCCGATGCAGCGTGGGCTCGCCGGCCAGCACGGTGCTGGTCAGCAGGGCGGTCATGAGAATGATAGTCCACACCTGTCGCAGACGCCACCCCCATGCTGATGAAGTCCCCGTCGCTGCAGGGCGCTTCAGTTTGGCTGCGCGCGCCTCAACCTGCTGAGGCGGATTGGCTGGGGACGCCCCCCCAGACTGGCGCACGGCAACCGATGCAAGCAGCACATACCCGACCTGCAACACCGACATAGCCTGGCCTATCAAAGACCAGCGCTCACTCTCGAGCACGCCCGGCAGCGCCGAGGCCCCGACATGAAAACCCATGCTGGCCTCACGAAATTCTGCGGGTGGCTGCACCAACAGACCGGTGGTAGTGTCCCAAACGAGACCCTTACCCCGATCACGGTATGCTGTCGACCCTTGGTAACTGACCAGGGTCGGCAGTGCACACATGGGGCTCCCGACCCGGTTGACGCGTGCATACGGTGGGCGATCCTCGCTATCCACCTTCTGCGTGACTAGGTGGGAAGGCAATGCTACCTCCGCAGACACACTCGGATGCTGCCTTGCGACGGCCCCAAGACCGCCTGCACACCGGTCGCACACGCCACGTTGGTCCAATAGGCACGCAAACGATGCGTGAGCCCACCCAGCCCTGCGTTGTCACACACGATGGGCTCCCCCAGGAGTGCCACGATTGTAGCCCAGTCCTCCCGCACCGCCTGATGTGGGCTGTCACCCGCCACAACGTTCTCAAACAGATACGCAGGCGGATGGGGCTGACGCGACTGCAACAGTCCCACCACACGCAACAGTTCCCAGAACAGCGCGCTACGCGGATCGGCTAGCCCCCGCCCTTGCCCTGCCTGGCTCAGGCCCTGGCACTCCCAACCCGCAATTACCAAGTCGATGGCATGATGCCTGCGCAACAACTGCTGCACCTGCACCTCACCGATGGCTCGGATATCTTGAGGACATTCCCCAAACGGGTCACGCCATGCTGATGGCGGAAACTGCGCGGGATACTCTCGCGACAACACGCCACAGTGACTGAAGTACACCTGACGCGCCTTGTGCGATGGCTCTACCGCGATGAGTTTACGGCACACGCCGCCTGCGGCCAAAAAGCCTGCAATGCCCCCTCCGATCCCCGCAAACAGTTCCAACACTACCGCACCCTTGGCAAAATCAGGGGCCTGCGGTAAGATTGCAGCAGAAAAATTACCTTGGGCCTCCGAGACACCCGGTTGCACCAAAGTGAGGCCATGGCTGGCCATCTGAGGAATGGTGATGACGGCTTCAGTCACCCGCTTGCGCATAGCCAGCTGCCGCGTGGACGTCACAGCATCCAGCGACCACTGCGTGCGCATCTTGGCAATGCTCGCCGTTGGCTGAGGCAGCACCGTCCGATGCTTGTCCCACGCCGATGAGCCCGCCGCCCGTACCTCCACCATGCTGACCTCCACCACGCCCGCAGCCGCGGAAGGGTTGAGGCGTGCAGCCCCGGCTGAAGAACTGAAGCATGAGACCGGCACACTGGCCCGCTTCAGGCCAGCCCCATCCCAATCAGGGATGTAAGATGCCTCCTCCGCCCTATAGTCCACCTGAACCATGGCGCGAGCAAGGACATCCACCCCGAGTAGTGCGGAATATCCACACTTGTTGACCACCAGCGCATACGCGGACACGGTGGTCATGCTAGAGGCGCGCAACGGATTGAAAATCACGTTGACTTTAACCGCCGTCATAGCGTACGGCTTACTAGCCGGACCCTGCCAACCTGACACAGACACGGGGCTTTCTACTAAGCCACCGTTCTCGTAGGTCAGGTTCAGCATGGTGGCCAAGTCTGTGCTGATGACTAGCGGCTGAGCACCGCTATCAAGCTTGACTGCGCCAACCAACGGACATGTCACCATGTCGCTCCATACATCTCCACAGGCTCCAACTGCTTGGAACGCTATGGACGGCTCACCATTGGGGTATGGAACCACCGTGGGAACCTGGGGAACTGCACTAGTGCGCTGCTGGCTACTTGTGCTGACCACTCCCGCTTGCACCACGGGCACTGCGGCTTCTACCGGCTGACGCCCGTAGGTGACGGACTCAGAATTGCGCAAGGTGCGCACATCATGCCCATCTGCGAACAACTGGATCTCGGACACAACCGACCCCAGCCACTCAACCCCCTTCTGCCCGAAGGTGTCGACCACCTGCCGTGCTGAAAACATGGGTACGTCCACAATGAACGGCATTGGGTACACAGGCGCCAATCGCCTACGCTGCTCCAGCCCAGCAGGGTTCGCATGCTCAAAAGCAGATTGCACCCCAGCCAGCGGCATGGAAAAGGACGCGGGCAACTGCCCGGCAGGCAACATGGGTGCCTGCTGAAAAGAAAGCGGGCTGCGTGCCTGCTTGCCTTTGGTAGCCTCCGCAGCGTTGATCTCGACGTCACCCGGCATGGGCGCCCAGAATGGGTCCTCCCGGTACACCGTCGCGAATTGGTTGGGGGGCGCCGTCGCCTCCTCACCATGCTTGATGGCAGCCACCTGGGCTTCCATCGAGTCGGTCTTGCCCGCCATCTCGGCGAAGTGGACCGTCTTGATGCCCGCGGCTGGACACTTGTTCATCAGGTGCCACTTCGTGTCTGCCCCATGCGGCTTCGTGCAGCGGCTTGGACACTCGCGACTAAGGTGCCCATCCTTGTCGCAAAGGTAACATTTACCGCGTGACGGGGTGGGTGCGCCCAGCGCGCCTTGCACGCCCTGCGCCTCCTGAGTCCCATCCGATGACGGCGGACGACCGCCTCCGCCTCGACCACCACCGCGACCCCGACCACCGTAGCCACTGCCGCCGCCACCACGACTGACACCGCCGCTGCCACCCTGACCGCCACCGCCGCTGCCACCCTGACCGCCACCGCCGCTGCCCCCGTGACCGGCGTTGCCACCACCCTGAGTGCCGACATATTCACCGCGCCCCGCACCAGGCAGCCGCTGGCCACCCTTGACCGCGATGGCCTTCTCCATCTCAGCCATCTTCTTGCGCATCTCAGCCAGCTCAGACGAGATACCCTTCTCGCCTTCCGCACGCTTCCTGAGCAGCCGCTTGAATGCTGCACAGAGAGTCACCAAAGTCCACTCCCCACCGGGCGGCTCCGGAAGATCGATGGCCAGCAGGGGCACTGCACTCCGCCATAACCGGCAAGCCTTGGTCTGCGTATAATCAGGCACTTTGCCCGCAAACGCGAGAAGCCGGTCAAGGGAGAAAGCCGGATCCTCACCCTCGGCGACGGTGAACGCTCCATTCCATTCCGCGATGGCCTTGACGTGCTCAACTGGGTACTCCAGCCGCAGTTGCTGCCACAGCTGCTCTGCCGGGTCGACATCGAAGATGATCGAGTCGAGATCCGGTGTGCCCATGTCCGTGAGCGCAAACCATATGTCCGTGCGATGACATCGGTCCACGAGCGCTCGGTAATGCTGGACCAAAACCTGGACCTTCTTCTTGGTCAGGTCATGGAAAAAAAGGTGAATAAAATCCATCACCATCTCATGGCGAAGAGGATACCCCGAGGCATAACGATAAGTGTTACAATGAGCTCGGAAGAGCTCATAGGCTTCCTCTAAAGTCGCACCCGTGCCTGCTGAGGTGAACTTCTCGCGAAGCTCCACCTTGGGCAGCGATGGCACACGAGTGGATTCGCCATGCACGCCGTACGGCATGCGGTGGGGTCGCTGGACGTCGTCGCCCTCACCCCATGGTATGCTGGCTACCTCCCGATCGACTTGGCCCCAGCCGAAGTCTGACCGAGTGCCGCCAAGCCTGGGCCGCCCTGCGGTGCCACCCAACGGCGTTGCTGCCGCCGTCATGGGTGGCCGACCTGTGCTAAACAAGCCACCTGATGCTCCCCCCCTGGGGGCTGCACCATACCCGCCGCGCCACGATAACGTGCCTTGGTTGGGTGCCCGTAGGTTCCCCCCCAGCGTATAAGATGCGTCGGCAGTCGACCGGGTGCCTACCCGACCGACGTTCGGCTGCAGCTCGTCATCCTGCGCCATTTCCCCGTCGCCCCGCCGTTGACCGCTTGGTCCGACGCGTGGCTGACTGGGCTCAACGTTGCGTAGTGGACCTGTCCCACTGCGCTCTTCGTCGAAGTGTCCGCGTTGGTCGCGCAGCGCCTCATGTCGCCGCGCTTCCTCGGCAGCGGCCTCCTCGTCGGCAGCCTGCCTGGCCTCGGCGTCGCGTTGGGCCGCAGCTTGGCAGGCGCGTGCAGCTTCCGTGGTTGCCTCCGCCTGCCGCCGTTGCTCAGCGCGCTCCGTAGCACGCCTCGCTTCAGCCGTAGATTCCGCGCGCTCCAAAGCAAGTCGCACAGTTTCTTCAACAAGCGTCGCCTGTTGCGATAACTGCGTCGCTTGCTGAGCTCGGAGTGCCGCCAGCTCTGCCGCTTGCTCTTGCAGCAGGCGCAGCACTTGGGTAAGAGCACCACCGTCCCCTGCCGAAGAAAGGGAAGGCGCTCCATTACCTAACAAAGCGGTGTCCGCACTAGTGCCGAGACGACCGCTGGGCGGGTCAGTTGCTTGACCGCCCGTAGCTGCCGGCGCTGACCCACCACTGCCTGATGCTGTGGGGTCAGTTCCTGACATGTTGATGGTGGTATCGACCCTGGAGAGCTCCTGCCCGTCGGTGTCGACGCCCGTGTTGGCACAGCCTGCGTGGCTTGCCAAAAACGCTGTGACCGACCTAGTGTGATATGACATAAACTGCCACAACCACTACCAAGTAGCAACGGTCTAATCTGAAAGACTTAATGGTTGATCAGGCCACTATGTGTGCTAGTCTTCCCCAGAAAACTGCACACCGTCTCTCTTTGCTGAAATGAAAATGTTCCTTTGCAGATGGAGCTAGTCTCTTCGAGTAATGAAAAGAGGGCTCTCAGCCGAGGACAAGGAACTGTCCCTCGTGCCTGATGACCACCTTCTTGATCCCCTTGTGTACCGTCGCGTGCCGCGTTTGAATATCCTTGCTGGGGCGTTAGCTAGACGCTCCAACTACTCTAATTGCGACAATATGATGGTGCAAGAGGGTGCTTTTGCCTCCCCTGCTATAGAACAATGCTTTCACAACACACACTTTGCACAGTCTGATGATGAAGCCGCACATGCGGAATTTATTGAGAAAGTTAATACAATTACAACACGTTGATAGTCTCAATATCGATGCACTCCATGCTCACGAGCCCGCAGTTAGGCAGCGCTCCATGACATGCTACCGGCCTTGCTCCCAAGGAAAGGGAGAAACACGAAGGCCACTAACGAGAGACTCGAAGAGACTACACGCTGCGTGAGAGTCCTCTTCGACTATGAACCAAACCATTCGTCATGCCACACGCATGACACACGCCACACTTGTCAGTCCAGCCAGGAATGCCAAAACTATCTTGCTGCCTGAACCATGCAAATAGAAACCGCATTCCAGTTGCCGTCCTGGCTTTCTACCACACATGCCAACAAAAGCAGGAAGGCATCCCGACAAATCTAAATTGCTACCCTGTTGCCGATCTCATCTCCTAGAGGCTCCGGCATTTCTGTCCCTGGGAATGTCCGGCATTGAGTCACGTCCACCAAGGTCGAAGCATAATATCCTTCAGACAATCTGCACGCTCACACCTTGCGTGTGAGTGGCCCAGCAAACATTGCGTCTAATCGTTCCTTTCTAGAAGAAATCCCTTTGTAGGGCTGCCAGCGATTTCGCATTCATTCCAGCGATCTGGCTGCGCACCGCAAATTGTCCTTTTCCATTTTCTGTCCAGTCCTCATAACGTTGACCCGCTATTCTACACCACAAAGACACCTGGCCTGTCAATAGCCTCGGCGCTGTTGAAGTCCAGCAGTCCAGCTTCAGCTCCAGCTGTCCACTAACACGCGTATGATCCTCTCGACGCTGCGCACTTGTGCTGCCGTCCGCTCAAGTCAGTGCTGCGCGCCCAGCTGTGCCTGGCCCGGCGCGCATGCACGTACACTTTCGTCCGCTCTTATGCTGCAAGTGCTAGTGTCCCCCCCCGGTCACTACAGCCTTTGTCGAAAATGCGTAGAAAACAAATTCCTTGCGCACGTCACCGGTCTTGTGCATAGTGGGCGCCGCCCGGATGACATAGCTCGCGTCCGTGACACCGACTCATCAGAGGTCAAAGTAACCCCTGGCATATGCACAAGAAGTTCTGACCCAGAATGGTAGGCCCCTGATAGCCCTCTACCACACAGAACGTGGTGGGCACCCCTAAGATAGGCACACTCACTTCCCCAAGGATCTTCATTGACACCTTTCCTGAGAAGTCAGACACAGCAAGGCAACTGGGATGGGACATCTGTAAGCCTACAGCATCCTCTTCCCTGATGACAGACACCTGTGAGTTGGTATCTACCTCCATTGTAGCTGCCCAGCACGACCCCCACCCCGTGAGCTTGGATACCTTGGGATCATGTTTGCTGCGCATGAGTGCTCGGATGACGTCCGCCATGAGAGGCCCCCGGGCCTTATTAGGTGGCTGCCCCGTCCCCTCTGGCCTTGTGACAGTTGCTTCAGCAGCCTCCTCCTGCTCGTCATCTTCCAGCAGGGACAGACCATCATCCACCACCAGAGGATTGTTAGCTGCTGCTGCCTGGCTCTGGCCTGGCTCCTCAACCCAGCTGGGAGGGCCTGGCCCGTCTGCAGGCCAGATTGCATGTGGCCTTCTCTCCTTGACATGAGCCCAGGACAACCTGTACACGTGCCTTGGATCCTTTTCCAAAGCCACCAGGCAAGATCTGTTAGCTTCCTCCACACGAGTGACAACCCCATCTTGCCACTTCCCCCGCTTGCCTGGAATAGATGGTTCCTTCCACATCCTGACCTTCAGCCCCACCTGAGGCCTCAGCACATTCCAGTTCTTGTCCTTACGTCTCAGGTGGGCAAACAACCTGTCTGCCTTTCTAAGACTGGCCTGCACCACATTCCAAACATGTGATGTAACCTATGGCCAGCCTCAGCATAGCTCAGCACTCTCTCAGTACTGACCTGGCGAGACGTCTGAACCGTGTGTGGGGACACATGATCCACTCCTGAGGTTCCAGGGCTTCCCTGCAGGCCATCCTGACGCCCCAAGCCAGGCCCTGCACCCTGGACCGCTCCAGGCCCTTCCAGCAAGGTCCCTTGGCCCTCCAGGCCAGCACCTGCTGGAGACCCACCACCTGCATGAGGCATAGGGAATTCAGCTGCAGCATTGTTATCGCAATCCAGTGGAAGAACAACATCCTTACACCCTTGGTGCTGCACAAGGGGCACACCCCCGTCCTTATGTACATCCAGCACATGCACCTTCCCCAAGGGGTGATTGACTATTTACAGGGGATGATGTAGCTAGTCACTGCTGCCCAGACTGGCCCCCTGCTCCAGCAGGCTTGGCCTTCCTGTCAGGGCACTCACGACGCCAGTGACCTTCCTTGCCACACACAAAGCATGCTCCACCCTTCTTTCCAGACCCAGCCCCACCCTTGCCAGGCTTCCCCTGGCCTCCCTGAGACTGCCCACCCTGCTTGCCCTGATTGCCTTGAGCTTGGCTCTTGCCTTGCCCTTGGCCACCCTTGCCCTGCTGACCACCAGCTTGCTGGCTCCCAACCCCTCCTTGGGAACCTGCACCCTTGCCACCCTGAGCCCCATTCCTCTGGCGCCTGAAGCGCCTACGCTTGTTGGGCCTTGCCCCATTTCGGGCTGGGTACCCGGGGACATCACCTTGGGCCTGTGCAGCGGAGGTGGCATTGCTGCCGTGGGACTGAATGGCTTTGCAGGCAGGGTCTGGCTTCCTGATACTAACTCGTCGTCTGTCCCAACTCAGTCCTCAAAAGAGGACTGAGTTAAAAGAGGACTGAGTTGACCTTTTTCAACCGCGTGTAGCGACTAGGTGGGGGGTCCATCCCAAATGTTTTGATGTGGATCGAGGGTGTATTTGATGTCATTTTGCTGGAAAAAATGCTGCGTTAGTGAAAACTTGACCCAAACACCTGGAAATTACTCGGACATATGACACCCTCGGCGAATTTGCATTTTTCGGGATAAGAGCGAGTGGGGAAAATTTAATCAAATCGTGGTGCACGTTAGAAAAATATAGGCAGGTAAACAATATAGTTCTTGAAACGTGGCAAAAAACTGGGCTCAATTCGGCCACTGCCACTGCCTGAAACAATGAAAAAACTCTCAGTCCTCAGGAGAGGAATGGGGCTTTTGCTAACTTTGCTAGCATGTAAGTGCGGTCATACTACACACCACCGTGGCCACCAACCATCCCAATCACCTCATTTCCCTTCAAGCGTAACAGGACAACACACTTGCATCATCATACTGCAGTTGTATCATACCTTATCATGTAGTGAGAGCCTATGCATGCACGTAGGGAATGGGCTTGGATACCTACCAACAAAGGGTTATGTTATAAGTGTCAACCACCAATATAATGGGTAGGTTAGCATCTTTCCATTGTTTCTAACAACAATAGATATGGCTATAACTGTTTTGCCTTGCCATGATGTGGCCAACATAGTTGCTGGCACATGATGGCAGTGGTTTGTCACCAAGACTTTTCACTCACCCGTATAAGCTTGAAAGCACCCTTGACGCAGCCCGTGGCCACACAATCATGCAGTATGAACGTAGCAAAAGAATAACTAACATCTATGAAGGTGTTTGAACCTGCACAGCTCCTAAAACCCTGCACAACTACACTGGGTTAAGGCAAATGCCTGCTAACATCATCTGAAAAGGGGGTTTTAGAGAGGGGCAGGCAACGGTCAAGAAAGAGCATCAAGACTTGAACCTGACAACGCCTGGCAAGCTTAAACTTATGTAAGAACATCAAGAAACGAAGAGGCAACGATAATCCGACTTTACCTGGCACGGCTGGCGTTACCTTGGCCCAGGCGGTGCCCGGAAAAGTGGCACTTTGCGGCACATAGACCATGACGTGACAGAGTGGTCGAAATCATCAAATCTATACCGTCACTCAATTTATTCTAATACAATACATGTTAAAATGTAGAAACAAACCTATCAGCCATTGAAATTGCGCCGGAAAGCAAGCGCAGTCATCAATTCCGTCGACCTGCCTTATCGCAGTATTTTCCAGCAAGAACAGTGCCGACACCGGGTAAATCGCATCCCCGCGAGCTAAAAATTAGGCTTTATCATCTATATGACATATAAAATCTATTTCCTGAGTTTGGACAGCTAACTCGTCCGCAAACGTAAACTGCATGCATGGGCGCGAGCCGCCATGGCTAGGTCGTGCATTTCCGGAACTCACGTTTCACGTGGAAAAGCACCCTTACCACCTGTACTTTGACCGTACATTTAGCCGCTCATACCAAATCCAAAAAAATCCCAAAAATATGTCCAAGAAAGATCTTTTCACGTAGTATTTGAATAAATTTTGAGAGAATTTTTTTGTCGAACATTCTGACCGGGGCGAATTTTGTACAGAACCTCAAAACTCGGTCCTCAGGAGAGGACTGAGAAAAACTCAGTCCTCTCCAGAGGTAGTGGGACAGACGACGAGCTAAGGATGACCAGCTCTAGAGCACGCAAGGACCCATCTGTCTGGTTCAGAAACATGCGGGCACTGTTCCTCCCATCCACACTCAACCCCATTCGGTCCAGGAAATAGTCTGCCAAGGCTCTATCTGTGACCAGGAAGCCATACTTGGCCCCCTTGTCTCTGATACGGTTGAGCCTGGCCCACTCCTCTGCAACAGGGCCAATGATCTCGAACCTGTCATACTGGTGTTTATAGTAGTTTGTGAGGTTTAAAACCTTGTCTGAAAACTCCTCCCTCAGTCCATCCAGGAACTGTGCCCAGGTTAGCTTGTCCTTCACAGCCACCCTAGTCTTTTCTCGCACACGTTCAGAGGAATCCCGGTTGCATGTTGAGGAATGAAAGACTTGCACTAGATTCACGGTGGGATCCACAGAGAGCACCACCAGCTCCATGTCCTCAAGCCATTTATCTAGTGCTTCCTGCGCTAATGGTGGACAGAGAGGCTTTTGGCCATTCATGACGGACACGGCGCTCATGTGAGGCCTCGACCCCGGTAACGCCCTAACTGTCTCAGCCACAGGGGGAGTCACAGCAGCGACACCAGCCACAGCGGGCGTCACAGTTACGACACCACTTGGGCCAGCAGGGTTGGGGGAGGGCACATCTACATGACGACGCTTACCATTATCGTCAGAGGACAAGTCCCTCTTACGTTTCTCCAGCGTTGGTTGTCCGCCAGCGACCAGCACAGCATCTGAAGGCCACTCCGCCCGCGCCCGTTTGGCCTCCTCCATCGCCTCCTCATGTTTGCGCTTGCCTCCCGGCCTCTTGCTCCCGTCACCGTTACTAGCCGGGATCGCTTCCCCCGCCATGGGCTCCTTCTCCTTTCGCACCACCTGGCCCGTCTCCACAGGCCTCTCCTCCTCACCTTTGTCGCCGTCGCCGGCCTTCCCACGAGGCATTATATTAGGTACAAAGCGACACTGCAACACGCAAGGGTACGCAAAAGAAGACAGGACTTCAAGCGTCGGGCAGCTCCTCTGCCTCGCGCTCTGCCTCAGCGGCGGCTTCTCTCTCCCGCTCTTCAGCAGTGACAGCCACCGGCGTCCTCACCCGAGGAATAGCTCGCACCTCCTCCTCAGAATAAGGTCCAAGAAGGCGACTGACGGGCCTCCCGTCTGCGGTTTGGTCAAACGGCACACGCCTCTCGTTAGGGCGCCTGCCCCACACCACGTTACGCACCCAGCGTCCTCCCCACCTCGTCGCTCGTTGTATGCCCCAAGGCCGTAAGCGCTGTAGTCGTGCAACGGCTCCGGCGGGATGTGATAATCTGCACGTTGCCGCTCGGAGAACCCTGCTGCAGAACCGTCTCCCTCGTCCAACTGCTGGGACGAGCGTGCAATAATACCCGACGGGCGGTCGACGAACTCGTCGTGCACTGCCTGCGGAGACAGGTCCCGACCTGTGACGATTTCCACCGACGGACCGTATGCACCGGGGGCTCCAACAACACGAGGAGTGTCTAATGTGGACCAGATGCCGGCAGGACGCGTGGTGATAAGCCACCGATCTGCGTGGCCTCGCGACTCTTGAAGCAAAATGTTAACAAGGTGCTCACAGGTTTGAGCAACTACCTCTTGCGAGGACCAGGGGCTGTCCTGCTCACGCACCTGCGCGTCACGCACGAGGTGTGAAGCGTTCGTCCCTTCACCGAGGGAACTTGTTGCGACCCAATGGTTAAATAATCGGGTGGCACCAAGGCTGATGGCGACTAGCTGTCCCAACGCCTCTCGAGCAAGATCCAAACCCTGTAGCGTAACGTGACCACCTTGATAGGCGATCTCAAGGCTGTAGATAAGCGCTGCGACCTCGTCTCTCAGCGCAATCAAGCGCTCCACCGTCACACGACTCGTCTCCCCCGGAGAAGTCGTGGCCCGCACACGCATCACAACAGGGTCGTTGGCAGACGGCCCTTCCGAGTTGCCGAAAACAGCTACCCAGCCTCCCCGCGCCAAGCCCCTCGCCAAATGCGCAGCTTGTACAAACGTGGACGTGGTTTCTGGCTGGCTGTATGGATGCAGGGGTCCTTCTGCCTCCTGCCGCGGCACTGCGGCTCCTTGGCTTGGCGATTGCGCAAGCGCCGGAATTTCTTCCGCCATGAAATGCGCCACGGAACCAATAGTACGAGTTAGACGAACCAGCCCAGAGCGTGTGAGCTCTTGGTCTTTCACGCAAAGCTTGAGCCAATTGCTGGGGACAGCAACCCTTAGCCCAAACACCAAGCCACACCTTGTTGGTCGCTTCCACGTTCAAGTGGGCAACCAGAGCGCGTGCTTCCGAGATAGCTTGGCCATCCCCATGACCAAGCTATATGCTTCTTTGTTGCTCCTCGTTCCCATCGGTGTGACGAGGCATATTGCAGGCTTGCTAGCAAATCCTCAACGTCCACTGGCATCCTTGCAGAGCCAGGACGAACTGGATTTACCTAGCCACCTGCAACCTAGGAAGTACAGGACCTGTCACAAGCCTGCAAGACCTAGTATCCTTGCAGCCTTGTGCCAGTTCCAGTACCCCACCAGTCGCAGGCTGCTGTCCCTCCTGGTCTACGTGGACTACAGTCACGTGATAGTCAGGCTAAGCCTGTGCAGGCACGGCCTGCCACGTGTCCTGTCCACTATCCCAGAAGGTTGCACCCTCGCCGACCGCGGACGGCTAGGACTTCGGGACCTCATATCTTTCTTGTCCCTTGTCTGTTTCAGGCGGTCAGCACGGCGTTGGAAAGGTCTTTCCAAACTGCATCCACTTAGCATATTGGTTGCCCAAAATGCTAACTCCAACCCTTTCTTCTTTTGGAGCTGGACCAGCTTGAAACAACCTAGCCTAGCTTGTGCCCACTCAGCCACAGATCGCTTGGTCCCTTGAGGTTGATCAGACCTGTCAGGGCCCAGGTTCCTGCCTCCTTTTGGGAACACAACATATGTGCCCTTGGAACAGCTAGGGTATGCTGGCCAGTGAATCAGAGGTCACCCCAGGTTATCCCCTGACCCCTTGGTCAGCTCCCAACCTTTCCTTGGGAACTTGGTGTTGGATTAATGTCAAGGCACATTACCTAGTCAATGGCTGGGATTACAGGATGCCAAGAACGTACTATTGTGAGTTCCTGATCTTTCACAGTTATCACAGGCGCCCGTTCTTATGGCGCCCGCCTTGGCCAACCTTTCCCTTCTGCTCAAAGAACCCAGGTAGCACCTAGATTAATGCTGTCTCCTTGGGGAGCCCATGTCTTCACTGGGTGTTAAGCCCAGGAATCATTCATGCCAGGCTGTGGCTCTGCTGGGGAATTGAACCCCACCCCAACCTCCAGGTTTATAGGTGACCTGGAACTTTCACAAGACAAACATGACAACCATGTGAACAACATGAGAATGACATGATTATGTTTTATTCAAGCATTATATAACCCAGAATGTGGCTCCCTGGCAACCATGTCCACATGGTCACACAACCAGGTTCTTTATTAGCAACAGGTTGGAAACAAGCACTAGAAAACATATGTACAGCAACCTGTAAGAACCAGCATTCGGGTTGCCCTTGCATGGCCTAACTGTTTGAGGCCAAAGGCGTCGACTTAAGTCCTGGCGACTCTTCTGAACCCCATGGGGAGGGCCAGGCATGATTCTCAGCTGGTAGGAGTGACATTCCACACCAACTCCTGTCCAGGAGGGTGTACCTAACCCTGAAGGACCGGTTGTCAACCAGTAAGCACCAGTCACCACTTGGCACTTTGGTCAAGCAGCCCACGGGGACACCCAAGCTGAAGCAAGGCCTGGTCTCTATGGCCGCCCGTGTAAGGGGTCCATGAGCCCACGGAGCAGGGGGTACTGCCGCTCCGCCTTCTCCTCCAGCTTGGTGAGGGCATCTGCAGGGTTATCCACACCAGGCACATGTTCAATGTGAGCTAGGTAGGACATCTCCTTGAGCAACAAGTAGTCAAGGTCCCTGCTCCTGGCCAGCTGCCTGTGCACAAATTGCACCATGCCCATGCTATCAGTCCTCACCAGTGTGTGCAGCTGCAACCTACAGGAAGCCACTTGACATAGCTGGTAGAAGAGCTCCCTCAAGTAAAGAGCAGTATGCAGCCCTTCACAGATTGCCCTGCACTCAGCAATATCACTGCTGGGTGTAACCCTGTTCTGCAACCGACTGTACCAGGTAACAAGTGAGGTGTGATCTTGCTCCAGGGTAACTAATGCTGCTGCCCTGCCCCTGACCTCTGTGACCTTCCTATTGTCCATAGAACTGTCCACATAGAGAACCATGTCAAGGGGCTTGTACAAATCCACAGGACCCAGTATAAGAGGGGGAGACATCATGACAGCCTGCACCACACTCTCAGCACCCACCTCAACCAGCTGGGAATCAGTAAGTCGACTCAAAACCAGCAAGTCAGGGGCACATATACTTGCAAGCCATGCCAGCATGCCCCTGATGGTAGCACACCTAGCCTGCGTGATGGGCTCCTGCAATGCATCTACAATCTGCTGTGGGTAGTCCTTACCACCCTCCATCCTGATGAACCACGAGCCCTTGGCTTGGAACAACGTAGCCTGCATGCCACAGAAGACCATAGGCTCATTCTCCACCATGTGCTGTATCTTACCCAGCTCAAACCGCTTCTGGATCTTGGCCAAAACAGCCTCAACCCAGTCTGGTGGACCTATGAGATGCAGGTCATCACCATGCAGTGAGGCAAAGACAGGAAGGCCATTGTGGGACCCTTGGAACAAACAGGGATCCACTGGAGACACAGAAAACCCACAAGTATTCTTCAAGAATTTCTCTAGGCTCTTTCTCCAGATAATGGGACTGGACCTGAGACCTTCCAACCCTTTCAGAATTCTCAGGTACCTGGCCTTTATCTCTGCTCTCCATACAGCAGGTACAGTCACAAAGAAAGGAGGGATATCTCTCCAAGTCTGCCTAGCCTGATCTTGGTCACCCTTGAGAAAAGCCCTCTTGAAATCAATCAGCACAGAGCTATAGGGCACACCCTTAACCAGAAAAGACAGAAATATACACAGCAGAATCCTCCACGTGTCATGCAGCATCCCTGGAGTATAGAGCTCCTCATCTAACAACTGGCCAGTGCCATGATACTCGGTTACAACTGGTCTGACATGTGGCACCTGGACACCATCTACCTCCTTGAGCTTGAGGACAAACATCAATCTGAGCAGCTGGTGAACTTCTGGCAGCTCATCCACAGGTTCTGCACAGTTGGAAACTATCCACTCATGCCCAGAAGCAACAAAGCCAAGAGTCCATGCCTTAGCCATCTTGGGGCTCTGCATCATCTCGACTAGCTGGCGCCAGGGAATAGGACTGTGAGCAGCTATCTGGTACCTGTTTACCCCTAACTGCCGTGGATCAAAGGTGGTTGGGATGATCAACAGGTCCTCAGCTATGGGCTCCTGACCTTGAGGACCCTCAGCTGGCTGACTCTTAACAGCCTTCACCGCCACTGCAAGACCCTGGGAATAGTGATATCTTTCAAGGGGGAGGCTGCCCCTGCCTTCTAGTGCCAACTCATCAGAGGTCAAAGTAACCCCTGGCATGCACAAGAAGTTCTGACCCAGAATGGCAGGCCCCTGATAGCCCTCTACCACACAGAACGTGGTGGGCACCCCTAAGATAGGCACACTCACTTCCCCAAGGATCTTCATGGACACCTTTCCTGAGAAATCAGACACAGCAAGGCAACTGGGATGGGACATCTGTAAGCCTACAGCATCCTCTTCCCTGATGACAGACACCTGTGAGTTGGTATCTACCTCCATTGTAGCTGCCCAGCACGACCCCCACCCCGTGAGCTTGGATACCTTGGGATCATGTTTGCTGCGCATGAGTGCTCGGATGACGTCCGCCATGAGAGGCCCCCGGGCCTTAGGTGGCTGCCCCGTCCCCTCTGGCCTTGTGACAGTTGCTTCAGCAGCCTCCTCCTGCTCGTCATCTTCCAGCAGGGACAGACCATCATCCACCACCAGAGGATTGTTAGCTGCTGCTGCCTGGCTCTGGCCTGGCTCCTCAACCCAGCTGGGAGGGCCTGGCCCGTCTGCAGGCCAGATTGCATGTGGCCTTCTCTCCTTGACATGAGCCCAGGACAACCTGTACACGTGCCTTGGATCCTTTTCCAAAGCCACCAGGCAAGATCTGTTAGCTTCCTCCACACGAGTGACAACCCCATCCTGCCACTTCCCCCGCTTGCCTGGAATAGATGGTTCCTTCCACATCCTGACCTTCAGCCCCACCTGAGGCCTCAGCACATTCCAGTTCTTGTCCTTACGTCTCAGCTGGGCAAACAACCTGTCTGCCTTTCTAAGACTGGCCTGCACCACATTCCAAACATGTGATGTAACCTATGGCCAGCCTCAGCATAGCTCAGCACTCTCTCAGTACTGACCTGGCGAGACGTCTGAACCGTGTGTGGGGACACATGATCCACTCCTGAGGTTCCAGGGCTTCCCTGCAGGCCATCCTGACGCCCCAAGCCAGGCCCTGCACCCTGGACCGCTCCAGGCCCTTCCAGCAAGGTCCCTTGGCCCTCCAGGCCAGCACCTGCTGGAGACCCACCACCTGCATGAGGCATAGGGAATTCAGCTGCAGCATTGTTATCGCAATCCAGTGGAAGAACAACATCCTTACACCCTTGGTGCTGCACAAGGGGCACACCCCCGTCCTTATGTACATCCAGCACATGCACCTTCCCCACGGGGTGATTGACTATTTACAGGGGATGATGTAGCTAGTCACTGCTGCCCAGACTGGCCCCCTGCTCCAGCAGGCTTGGCCTTCCTGTCAGGGCACTCACGACGCCAGTGACCTTCCTTGCCACACACAAAGCATGCTCCACCCTTCTTTCCAGACCCAGCCCCACCCTTGCCAGGCTTCCCCTGGCCTCCCTGAGACTGCCCACCCTGCTTGCCCTGATTGCCTTGAGCTTGGCTCTTGCCTTGCCCTTGGCCACCCTTGCCCTGCTGACCACCAGCTTGCTGGCTCCCAACCCCTCCTTGGGAACCTGCACCCTTGCCACCCTGAGCCCCATTCCTCTGGCGCCTGAAGCGCCTACGCTTGTTGGGCCTTGCCCCATTTCGGGCTGGGTACCCGGGGACATCACCTTGGGCCTGTGCAGCGGAGGTGGCATTGCTGCCGTGGGACTGAATGGCTTTGCAGGCAGGGTCTGGCTTCCTGATACTAAGGATGACCAGCTCTAGAGCACGCAAGGACCCATCTGTCTGGTTCAGAAACATGCGGGCACTGTTCCTCCCATCCACACTCAACCCCATTCGGTCCAGGAAATAGTCTGCCAAGGCTCTATCTGTGACCAGGAAGCCATACTTGGCCCCCTTGTCTCTGATACGGTTGAGCCTGGCCCACTCCTCTGCAACAGGGCCAATGATCTCGAACCTGTCATACTGGTGTTTATAGTAGTTTGTGAGGTTTAAAACCTTGTCTGAAAACTCCTCCCTCAGTCCATCCAGGAACTGTGCCCAGGTTAGCTTGTCCTTCACAGCCACCCTAGTCTTTTCTCGCACACGTTCAGAGGAATCCCGGTTGCATGTTGAGGAATGAAAGACTTGCACTAGATTCACGGTGGGATCCACAGAGAGCACCACCAGCTCCATGTCCTCAAGCCATTTATCTAGTGCTTCCTGCGCTAATGGTGGACAGAGAGGCTTTTGGCCATTCATGACGGACACGGCGCTCATGTGAGGCCTCGACCCCGGTAACGCCCTAACTGTCTCAGCCACAGGGGGAGTCACAGCAGCGACACCAGCCACAGCGGGCGTCACAGTTACGACACCACTTGGGCCAGCAGGGTTGGGGGAGGGCACATCTACATGACGACGCTTACCATTATCGTCAGAGGACAAGTCCCTCTTACGTTTCTCCAGCGTTGGTTGTCCGCCAGCGACCAGCACAGCATCTGAAGGCCACTCCGCCCGCGCCCGTTTGGCCTCCTCCATCGCCTCCTCATGTTTGCGCTTGCCTCCCGGCCTCTTGCTCCCGTCACCGTTACTAGCCGGGATCGCTTCCCCCGCCATGGGCTCCTTCTCCTTTCGCACCACCTGGCCCGTCTCCACAGGCCTCTCCTCCTCACCTTTGTCGCCGTCGCCGGCCTTCCCACGAGGCATTATATTAGGTACAAAGCGACACTGCAACACGCAAGGGTACGCAAAAGAAGACAGGACTTCAAGCGTCGGGCAGCTCCTCTGCCTCGCGCTCTGCCTCAGCGGCGGCTTCTCTCTCCCGCTCTTCAGCAGTGACAGCCACCGGCGTCCTCACCCGAGGAATAGCTCGCACCTCCTCCTCAGAATAAGGTCCAAGAAGGCGACTGACGGGCCTCCCGTCTGCGGTTTGGTCAAACGGCACACGCCTCTCGTTAGGGCGCCTGCCCCACACCACGTTACGCACCCAGCGTCCTCCCCCACCTCGTCGCTCGTTGTATGCCCCAAGGCCGTAAGCGCTGTAGTCGTGCAACGGCTCCGGCGGGATGTGATAATCTGCACGTTGCCGCTCGGAGAACCCTGCTGCAGAACCGTCTCCCTCGTCCAACTGCTGGGACGAGCGTGCAATAATACCCGACGGGCGGTCGACGAACTCGTCGTGCACTGCCTGCGGAGACAGGTCCCGACCTGTGACGATTTCCACCGACGGACCGTATGCACCGGGGGCTCCAACAACACGAGGAGTGTCTAATGTGGACCAGATGCCGGCAGGACGCGTGGTGATAAGCCACCGATCTGCGTGGCCTCGCGACTCTTGAAGCAAAATGTTAACAAGGTGCTCACAGGTTTGAGCAACTACCTCTTGCGAGGACCAGGGGCTGTCCTGCTCACGCACCTGCGCGTCACGCACGAGGTGTGAAGCGTTCGTCCCTTCACCGAGGGAACTTGTTGCGACCCAATGGTTAAATAATCGGGTGGCACCAAGGCTGATGGCGACTAGCTGTCCCAACGCCTCTCGAGCAAGATCCAAACCCTGTAGCGTAACGTGACCACCTTGATAGGCGATCTCAAGGCTGTAGATAAGCGCTGCGACCTCGTCTCTCAGCGCAATCAAGCGCTCCACCGTCACACGACTCGTCTCCCCCGGAGAAGTCGTGGCCCGCACACGCATCACAACAGGGTCGTTGGCAGACGGCCCTTCCGAGTTGCCGAAAACAGCTACCCAGCCTCCCCGCGCCAAGCCCCTCGCCAAATGCGCAGCTTGTACAAACGTGGACGTGGTTTCTGGCTGGCTGTATGGATGCAGGGGTCCTTCTGCCTCCTGCCGCGGCACTGCGGCTCCTTGGCTTGGCGATTGCGCAAGCGCCGGAATTCCTTCCGCCATGAAATGCGCCACGGAACCAATAGTACGAGTTAGACGAACCAGCCCAGAGCGTGTGAGCTCTTGGTCTTTCACGCAAAGCTTGAGCCAATTGCTGGGGACAGCAACCCTTAGCCCAAACACCAAGCCACACCTTGTTGGTCGCTTCCACGTTCAAGTGGGCAACCAGAGCGCGTGCTTCCGAGATAGCTTGGCCATCCCCATGACCAAGCTATATGCTTCTTTGTTGCTCCTCGTTCCCATCGGTGTGACGAGGCATATTGCAGGCTTGCTAGCAAATCCTCAACGTCCACTGGCATCCTTGCAGAGCCAGGACGAACTGGATTTACCTAGCCACCTGCAACCTAGGAAGTACAGGACCTGTCACAAGCCTGCAAGACCTAGTATCCTTGCAGCCTTGTGCCAGTTCCAGTACCCCACCAGTCGCAGGCTGCTGTCCCTCCTGGTCTACGTGGACTACAGTCACGTGATAGTCAGGCTAAGCCTGTGCAGGCACGGCCTGCCACGTGTCCTGTCCACTATCCCAGAAGGTTGCACCCTCGCCGACCGCGGACGGCTAGGACTTCGGGACCTCATATCTTTCTTGTCCCTTGTCTGTTTCAGGCGGTCAGCACGGCGTTGGAAAGGTCTTTCCAAACTGCATCCACTTAGCATATTGGTTGCCCAAAATGCTAACTATCTTTCATGACCTCATGGGCAAAAAAGGATCTTTACCCACATGCCCAATGACAACCCATTAGAAGTCCAGTGGCTTCCGTGGTCTAGTAAGGCTCCGTTTTAGCCACTGACATCTTGATACCCTAGGCTTAGCAGGGATTAACTACTGGTTATATTTGGAATAAACGTACACCTATTTACCTAGAAAAAACATAACGCTTGCCATGCCTGTTGTCAGTTGTGCCATCTTGTGTTGACATCCAAACAAAAACAGTACAGTAACAAGTTTTGCGGGCTTCGCCCGCGACATTAGAGCTTGTACTTTTTGTGGCCGGTCCCCGGCCAGGGAGCCCCGGCTAGGGAGATGTGAGTCACCACGTACCTCCGTCGAGTGCCAAGTGGCGCTAGTCCCGCCAAGGTGCGCGCGCTAGCTTTAGAGTTTCGACCACAAGATTCATGGAGTTTGGCAAAAGGGTGAAGGAAAAAAATCCGACATGAAATTGGGGGGCTCTATGAAGGCTCGAACCCGGTACGACTCGAGCTGTTATATGATGAGCTGTGCCTTGGCGCCTGAAGTCTACGTAAGCAACTTATTGCAAAGTTTTACAGTATCTACATTGCTACAAAGGGACAAACTGAGCAACCGCGCATTGGACGGAGCTCGCGAACTACTTGCGGAGTTCAAGCTCCAGATTGACTGCTACCCCTGCACGGGAGCGCGATGCGCGCGGGGATGAGTGACCTCGCCAACCCCGCAGACAGCAGGGAAAAATCGCTTACAGGCGGTGGAGAAGAGGAAAATCCACGTGTGAGCTTCCGGCGCGTTTGTAACAGGATTTCCCCAACAGAAAGTTTGGTCCAACAGCCCAAAAGTTTGCGACGGTTATATCTGGAGCTCGCGAACACAGGAAATCGCAGAGTTTGGCTCCTGCTGCAATCTGGGCATACGGACCTCTGCCAAATGGCTCATCTGGATGTAACGCTTTAGAAACCTCAAAAATGGGCGCGCCGTGGTTTGACCTTTTCGTGATTGGTCGCAACGAAATTTCGCGCAGCTCATTCGTCAAGCGGACTGTAAGTCGCGCCGCTGAGTGGCTGGAGCCGAAAGCCGTTCGAAAGAGTGTTAGCTAAAATTGTGCCACGGCTGCGTTTTACAAAATTTAGTATATATGTTGATAATAGTTGTGCGGCGTGGGCAACAACAACAACAACAACAACCTGTTCAGTGTTCAACAGTATTTGACTGTGACCCGCTGGCTCCGCCCAGCCCAAAACGGCAGTCCGAGCGGCAACGTGCTCGTCAGTCGTTCGGTTCGGTGTAACGCTTGCCAAATACGAAAGCCTCGTCAACAGACAACAGGAGGAAAAAGTACTTTGGGACTCGATACTAACTAATTTGGGACACGATACTAAATATATCCGGCCCTCGGCCACCTTAGATTCTCTGCTGCCCATGGGCGGCGTGGGACACAACAACAACAACTTTGGGACTCGCACGTCCAAAAGCCTGAAAAACTGACTTTTAATGACTATCAAGTAACGTGCGTTGTAACTGTCACGTTAAAACTTTCGTCGGCGGAGCCCATGTTCGGAAGAACAGTCTAGTCGCACGTCCAAAAGCCTGAAAAACTGACTTTTAATGACTACTAGTGGCACCCGCTGGCTTCGCCCAGCCCAAAACAGGGTCCCTTTTTTTGGCAGTACTTCGCCCCGCTGCCCGCTGCCCGCTGCCCGCTGCCCGCTGCCCGCTGCCCGCTGCCCGCTGCCCGCTGCCCGCAGCCCGCAGCCCGCTGCCCGCTGGAATAGTACGGTGCTCGCTTCGCTTGCGGATTGGTGCGCAGTACGGTGCTCGCTCGCTTCGCTCGCTCGCCGCGCGCAGCCGGCGCACAGCTCGCTGCGCTCGCTCGCCGCGCGCAGCGCACAGCTCGCTGCGCTCGCTGTGCGCTGCGCGCAGGCCGCTGGCGCGGCCGCTCGCTCGCTGGGATTGGAGGTTAGTGATTCCGGTTCTTTTGGATTGGCGGGGTACTCCGCGATGCCCTGGATAGTGGCGGATTACCTTACATTGCTAAATTAGTATATAGGACTAGTGGCACCCGCTGGCTTCGCCCTGCCCAAAACAGGGTCCCTTTTTTTGGCAGTACTTCGCCCCGCTGCCCGCTGCCCGCTGCCCGCAGCCCGCTGCCCGCTGCCCGCTGCCCGCTGCCCGCTGCCCGCAGCCCGCTGCCCGCTGCCCGCTGCCCGCTGCCCGCTGCCCGCTGCGCGCTGCCCGCTGCCCGCTGCGCGCTGCCCGCTGCCCGCTGCCCGCTGCCCGCTGCCCGCTGCCCGCTGCCCGCTGGAATAGTACGGTGCTCGCTTCGCTCGCGGATTGGTGCGCAGTACGCTGCCCGCTGCCCGCCATGGAATAGTACGGTGCTCGCTTCGCTCGCGGATTGGTGCGCAGTACGCTGCCCGCTGCCCGCTGGAATAGTACGGTGCTCGCTTCGCTCGCGGATTGGTGCGCAGTACGCTGCCCGCTGCCCGCTGGAATAGTACGGTGCTCGCTTCGCTCGCGGATTGGTGCGCAGTACGCTGCCCGCTGCCCGCTGGAATAGTACGGTGCTCGCTTCGCTCGCGGATTGGTGCGCAGTACGCTGCCCGCTGCCCGCTGGAATAGTACGGTGCTCGCTTCGCTCGCGGATTGGTGCGCAGTACGCTGCCCGCTGCCCGCTGGAATAGTACGGTGCTCGCTTCGCTCGCGGATTGGTGCGCAGTACGGTGCTCGCTCGCTTCGCTCGCTCGCCGCGCGCAGCCGGCGCACAGCTCGCTGCGCTCGCTGTGCGCTGCGCGCAGGCCGCTGGCTTCGCCCAGCCCAAAACAGGGTCCCTTTTTTTGGCAGTACTTTGCCCCGCTGCCCGCTGCCCGCTGCCCGCTGCCCGCTGCCCGCTGCCCGCAGCCCGCTGCCCGCTGCCCGCTGCCCGCTGTCCGCTGCGCGCTGCCCGCTGCCCGCTGCCCGCTGGAATAGTACGGTGCTCGCTTCGCTTGCGGATTGGTGCGCAGTACGCTGCCCGCTGCCCGCTGGAATAGTACGGTGCTCGCTTCGCTCGCGGATTGGTGCGCAGTACGCTGCCCGCTGCCCGCTGGAATAGTACGGTGCTCGCTTCGCTCGCGGATTGGTGCGCAGTACGCTGCCTGCTGCCCGCTGGAATAGTACGGTGCTCGCTTCGCTCGCGGATTGGTGCGCAGTACGCTGCCCGCTGCCCGCTGGAATAGTACGGTGCTCGCTTCGCTCGCGGATTGGTGCGCAGTACGGTGCTCGCTCGCTTCGCTCGCTCGCTGGGATTGGTGGTTAGTGATTCCGGTTGTTTTGGATTGGCTGTGTACTCCGCGATGCCTTGGATAGTGCGGGATGACCCCCAATTGCTAAATTAATATATAGGATCAAGTTATCTTTGGCATCACTGGCACCCCTGGCCTTG
The DNA here is from genome assembly GCA_009746045.1 of Mesostigma viride. Lineage (NCBI taxonomy): Eukaryota > Viridiplantae > Streptophyta > Mesostigmatophyceae > Mesostigmatales > Mesostigmataceae > Mesostigma > Mesostigma viride. Next base: position 8,350,702 of record RPFO01000041.1, on the reverse strand, counting down.
AGCTCACCTTTGCACAACAAGCGTGGATATGGCTCCGCACATGCGTGTTATATACAATCTGGACGGTGCGAAATGATGTGGTGTTCAATAGGCGCACAGTTTTCGACAAAGCTGGGGTTCTCTCACGCTTCATTTACCTATGGAACTCCGGCATGCGACGCTACTGGATGGTTGCAAATGAACAAAACAAAATCAGGGACCCTGGCGCGGACCAGGATAAGCCCAGCCCACTTGAGATCTTTCATGACCTCCTGGGCAAAAACAGGGTCTTTGCCCACATGCCCAATGAATGACAACCCATTAGAAGTCCAGTGGCTTCCGTGGTCTAGTAAGGCTCCGTTTTAGCCACTGACATCTTGATACCCTAGGCTTAGCAGGGATTTACTACTGGTTATATTTGGAATAAACGCACACCTATTTACCTGGAAATATATAGGATCAGAATATAGGATCAAGTAACGTGCGTTGTAACTTTCACGTTAAAACTTTCGTCGGCGGAGCCCATTTTCGGAAGAACAGTCTACTGTAGTTAGTACTGTACAAGTTTTGCGGGCTTCGCCCGCGACATTAGAGCTTGTACTTTTTGTGGCCGGTCCCCGGCCAGGGAGCCCCGGCTAGGGAAATGTGAGTCACCACGTACCTCCGTCGAGTGCCAAGTGGCGCTAGCCCCGCCAAGGAGCGCGCACTAGCTTCAAGTTTCCTATTGGGTCCAGGGCCTGTCCTAAATTGCAGTACATTTGCCCAATATTTCGTCTCAGATTAAAAATTACGCGGCTTCTCCCACCTCCACCCACCCATCAAGGAATATGTGCTATATGATCTCCCAACGGAGGCATGTTGTAATTTAATTTAATTTAATTTAATTTAGCCTAGGGCTAGCTGATTTAGGTTTCGCGGCTTCGCTCACCCCCATCCATCAAGCAAGGGAATACGTGTTACATGATGCTCTCCCAACGGTGTCATGTTATAATTAAATTAAATTTAATTATATTTAATGATATATTTAGTCCAAGTGAGCCAAGAGACGATCATTTTGTGACACATAAAAAGTATATCCCCCCCTTTTTTTTTCAGGGGAGGGTCAGAAACCTCAACTGAACCCAGCATCTGACAATTTAGTTGGAGAGCCCAATTAATTAAACACGTGCTCCCATTGGACAGTCACAGAGCACCAGAGTGCTTTTAAGTTGTGAGTGAGCACAACGGGCATCAAGCCACTGGGTGCACAATCGGACCCGTCGAAACGATCTGGCATCCCCTGTGGCTGCGGCAATATGACCCGTGTGAGCATTACATCGCTATGGAGACGTGGGAAAAAAGAAAGTCAAATGGTGCTTTCCTCTGGTGAAACCGGCCACCCGGATAGCCCATTTGACCCATATAATCAATGAGTTGTCTCACTGAGTACAATGCCCGCGTTTACCGATGTGTGTGGCTTACTACACGCGCGCAAACAGCCTACACTGCCATGTGATACAACGATGAGGCAATATAATTGACCACAATTGACTGCCAAATATGCTGAAATGCAAATACGACGCTACCTTACACTCACTGAACGGTATCCCGCCAATTAGAAATGCCACAAACTGTGCAATATAGTGGCTAAAACCCCTCCATTAGCAGGCATGGAAAGCTGTTGCAATTACCGCTAATGTATCCACCATAAGACATGAATGGACGTGCGAGTTTCCAAGCAAACAACACGAAAACGAATTGCCGTACCTGCCTCGATAATGACCTGGCCGAGTTCTGCGCGGCCGACATGCTCATACGTCACGGATACTAATGCTAGTGCAGAGGCGGCCATGGCCGCTCTATCCATGCATCCGTCAGCGTTACCATGCTGAATATACATGCAACGATGACGTCTAACGCGACGACGTTCCCAGCAGTTGGTGCAGCGGACTTCCGTGAAACAAAGGAAGGCCCAGGCAGAGGGAAGCTACCAAGAAGGATGCCGGCGATACCAACTGGGACGTCTCGTCTGATGGTGAAGACCCAAGGCAGAGGTAATAACCAGTGCGTAGCTTCCCAATTCCGTGAATCTGATAATACTTGACGTACCAGAATAACGCATCGTCGATCAGGGGTCATCATCTGACCCATTTCAAGCTGCGGAACCCAACGTTTCGACCACAATGGCACGTTGACAGCCATATCCGTAAGCGCGCGCTCAACGGTAAGAAATTTTCACAAAAGTCACGTGACAACTCTATGATGCACGAGGTATTTCCTTGGCTATGGCGCAATTACCTGCCCGACCAGGCCGACCTACGCATTTTATATTCACTGTGGGCCTGCCCTGGACCGCCAGAGCAATTTACGTTACGTCAACTACGTCGGAGGTCAATGATTTACGCGGTACAATTACGTGACATGGGTCTTTGTGCAAGACGTGCATACCATCATCGGCCGACCATGGGACGTGGTGTCTTTTTGGTGTTAAGGGTTTTGGTGTTAAAATGGTGTTAAAAATGGACCAATCGGCGCGAAGAGACTGAATTCGAGGATTTCGAGTATTAGCCAACGATATTGCAAAATGAGTCCGTATCAGGATTTCTGAACTTTACTGAACGAAATGGCTTCGCTCAGCCGTCTGTTCAGGCTGAACAAGGTTAGCCTAGTACCGGTGTTCAGTGAAACCGCGTTGACGGTTAACAGAGCCATTTCCCGCGCAATTCCGCGGCGCGCTGACCGTTCCGGTGTCGCGGAGTCGAATTAGAGGTGGAAAATTTCACTGCGTGCGCGGGGCAAGACAGCCTGGCCGGTGATGGCTATGGATAAAGCAGGGATAAAGAAATGAATGGCGGTGCTGCACTAGACATCGATTCTGGGGCATATTGAGTGCTTGCAAACAATGCTGACAGTGATCGGAGTGTCATTTATTTGAAATATCGCGATAGTTTTAACCCCGTGAAAGCTGCAGCCTATTTTTTGTGGAAAAAGGTCCGTTCGGCCTGCATCGGCGCTGTGCGATTTAGCAACTAGATTTAGCGAGCAGCTGGGCGTGTTGATGATTCCTGGTCGAATGTAAGTCTTCTTTAGCGCGCCCGCTCGCTTTTAGGAAGACCTTGACTTGGCGAGTGGGTAATCCGACGACTTCGCTCATATATATCGAATAGGCAGGGATATCCATGCCTAGTGCCCGAACGTGGCGACATGAAGTTCATGCCGCGCACTACGCAATTATCTTTCGAGTATTTGTGGTTACACCTTACTGCCGGTGAGCATGGTGTTGCTTGTACTCACCACAGGCCTTCAGCAGTTTACCCTCCAAGTGCCATGAAGATCTGCGCCACTCCACGTGATGGCAACTGTCTGTTTGGGGCTATAACTCATCAGCGCACAAGAAACATCATGGGGACACACCCATGCCGACAGGAAGTCGTGGACTATATGCAGGTAATGTGGAGCTGCCTATGTCGTTGTTCTTTACGTGTTTAGTACCATGTTTGCTTGCCTGCATTTCACATGTCCTTTCCATTGGCCTGTCGATCACAGCATGTTTTGTGCGCCGCCCACGTACACACGTACGTCATTATACACGTTTGCCACCTGCACTGCCGTCAACTCATTCCTAGTACGCCCACTCTTAATCATAACTGCTGGACTATGGGGTGCTGTACCATTCATATATTGCCACGTTTCTGCAGGCACACGCGCCCTTCTTCCCTTGTTTTAATGAAAAGGAAGAGGTCTCCTTTCTAGATTATTTGTCACGGATGCGCAAGGATGGCTCATGGGGCGGCAATCGAGAGCTGCAGCCCTGGTGTACCGCGTTAACATCAATGTCCACCACGTACGTGGTCTCAACCATTACATGTTGTTACTAATTTACAAGCTCCATTGTCAAAATAATTTGTGTGTTTTATCCATGATAACAAGTAGACCCGGTAGGGGCCAAGCCCCTACTGGTACAGTTATTCCGTCATTCACGCCTTTCGTTGTGTTCAAGGTTTTTGTGGGGTCGACCCAACTTAACACATGAATGACTCTACTTAATTGTACTAATTTGAACTAAAGATACTCAAACATACTGTTCTGAACTACTTTGAACTTGAATGCCGAAATCTGATGCGACCCAACGGGAGCACGAGTTTAATTAATCATGCGACCCAACTTAAGTCGTGAACACAACTTAAGCCAACCCAACTGAAGGCATGAATGACTGTACATACTATATTATTAGGGTGAAGAGACATGCCGTTTGCTTTCAATTGGTGGTTGGGTTGTTTGCTTGGCTGTTTGGTTCGGTGGGTGAGTGCAGTGTAGGGGCTAGGGCAACTTGGCAGCACCTGGATAACCCGTGGATGATGGTACTTACCCGGAGTGCTTTGTTTAGTATGGTGCACCCGTGCGTGGTCAGTGGGTAAAGCCTGTGCTTGGTCATGCAGTGAGTTGAACGTGTGGTTTTGGTCAGTATAGGGAACCCGTGTTTGGTCATGCAGTGGGTGGAACGTGTGCTTGGTCAGTAGGAGGAACCCGTGTGTGGTCAGTGGGTGGAACGTGTGCTTGGTCAGTGGGTGGAACATGTGCTTGGTCAGTGGGCTGAACGTGTGCTTGGTGAATAGTGTGGGTGGGAGGATTACCATTGCCATGATAGTACTTAGAAACATGACAAAGGTAGAGACACTGTCTCCTTTAATGCATTAACCTACTGATGCCGAAAATGCCCGGTAAAAGTCCTCTGCAGATTGATCATGACGATTTTCGGAGCTCGAAATCCAAAGCGTATTTCCCCGGCCGTTTGCACTCCCTCCCTCCCTCCCTCCCCCTCCCTCCCTCCTCCTCCCTCCCTCCCTCCCTCCCTCCCTCCCTCCCTCCCTCCCTCCCTCCTCCCTCCCTCCCTCCCTCCCTCCCTCCCTCCCTCCCTCCCTCCCTCCCTCCTCCCCTCCTCCCTCCCTCCCTCCCTCCCTCCCTCCCTCCCTCCCTCCCTCCCTCCCTCCCTCCCTCCCTCCCTCCCTCCCTCCCTCCCTCCTCCCTCCCTCCCTCCCTCCCTCCCTCCTCCCTCCCTCCCTCCTCCCTCCCTCCCTCCCTCCCTCCTCCCTCCCTCCCTCCCTCCCTCCTCCCTCCTCCTCCCTCCCCCTCCCTCCCTCCCTCCCTCCCTCCTCCTCTCCCTCCCTCCCTCCCTCCCTCCCTCCCTCCCTCCCTCCCTCCCTCCCTCCCTCCCTCCCTCCCTCCCTCCCTCCTCCCTCCCCTCCCTCCTCCCTCCCTCCCCCTCCCTCTCCTCCTCCCTCCCCTCCCTCCTCCTCCCTCCCTCCCTCCCTCCCTCCCTCCCTCCCTCCCTCCCTCCCTCCCTCCTCCCTCCCTCCCTCCCTCCCTCCCTCCCTCCCCCTCCTCCCTCCCTCCCTCCCTCCCTCCCTCCCTCCCTCCCTCCCTCCCTCCCTCCCTCCTCCCTCCCTCCCCTCCCTCCCTCCCTCCCTCCCTCCCCTCCCTCCCTCCCTCCCTCCCTCCCTCCCTCCCTCCCTCCTCCCTCCCTCCCTCCCTCCCTCCCTCCCTCCCCCTCCCCTCCCTCCCTCCCTCCCTCCCTCCCTCCCTCCCTCCCTCCCTCCCTCCCTCCCCCTCCCTCCCTCCCTCCCTCCCTCCCTCCCTCCCTCCCTCCCTCCTCCCTCCCTCCCTCCTCCCTCCCTCCCTCCCTCCCTCCCTCCCTCCCTCCCTCCCTCCCTCCCTCCCTCCCTCCCTCCCTCCCTCCCTCCCTCCCTCCCTCCCCCTCCCTCCTCCCTCCCTCCCTCCCTCCCTCCCTCCCTCCCTCCCTCCCTCCCTCCCTCCCTCCCTCCCTCCTCCCTCCCTCCTCCCTCCCTCCCTCCCTCCCCCTCCCTCCCTCCTCCCTCCCTCCCTCCCTCCCTCCCTCCCTCCCTCCCTCCCTCCCTCCCTCCCTCCCTCCCTCCCTCCCTCCCTCCCTCCCTCCCTCCCTCCCTCCCTCCCTCCCTCCCTCCCTCCCTCCCTCCCTCTCCCTCCCTCCCTCCCTCCCTCCCTCCCTCCCTCCCTCCCTCCCTCCCTCCCTCCCTCCCTCCCTCCCTCCCTCCCTCCCTCCCTCCCTCACGCACGCACGCACACACGCACGCACTCACGCACGCACTCACGCACTCTTTCATTCAATGCATCATGCCCTTGGAACCGTACTATAGCCACTTGAGGGGGATAAAATCCTCATCTCAGCTGTCCTGTACTGTAATTGCAGACGAGGCGGTAGTGTAGCGGATATCCTCAGGGGCAATAACCTCCACCTGCGAACTTCTACCCTGCATTCTAGCAATGGGCCGCGGGGCTCGTGGGTATTAAACAGGAGCATGCCCCCCATTAAAATTAAATTAAATTAAATCATAACATGACTCCGTTGGGAGATCATGTAGCACATATGCCCGTGGATGGATGGAGGGGGGACAAAGCCGCGAAACCAAACTAATCTAACTCTGAGCTAATCTAATCTAGAAAACCCTACCTATTCTACTCAGCAAAGCGCCCCTTCTGCTTGGGCCCACCCCCATCAAATTAAATTAAATTATATGATAACATGCCTCCGTTGGGAGATCATGTAGCACATATTCCATGATGGATGGGTGGAGTGGAGGAAGCCGCGTAATCGAACTAACCTAACTCTAAGCTATCTAGTCTAGAAAATCCTAACTACACTACTCATCAAAACGCCTCCTCCTCTTGGGGGGAGGGGGCTTGCCCACAGGGTCGGGCGTGTGAGCCTTGACAATCTTCTGCCACCGCGTCTTGTCCTGCACGACAGTCCAAAGACGGGAGAGAGAGTGGATACGGTGTTCAAACTGGGCTGGGACCACTAGGTCGTCCAGCAACATCTGGATGTAGTTCGTGACAGGTTTCCCTACCCTTTTGGGAATGCCCTTGGGGCCAGGCCAGGTCAGAATGTGTCGCCCTGGCTGGCCAAGCCGCTGGGGCCGGCCAGACCAAGGGCGGTGTCGACCTGGCTGGTGCGAGCAAGGTGTCCTACAAATGCTATCCTACGCTGCCTAATCTCGTCCGAGATACGAGGCATACCATGATACAAAGACTCTGATGACGGGCGCTCAGAAAACCCTACGTTAAGGACCTGTCGGAGCATCCTGTAAACCGTGCCGTTGAGCCTAGCTGCCAGTTTGGGTGTGATGGTCCACGCCTCGGCGCCATACGTGAGCACCGCGAGGACAAGGACCTTGAAGAGCATGCGCTTGCGGTGCTCGCCCAGGCCCTTCGAGCGCCAGTAGGTGTTGAGCGAACGGAGCCTGGCCCAGGCCAGGCTGATGCGGGTGTCCACATCGTCTGCAGTGTCAGGAAGCCAACTCCCCAACAGTTTGAAGCGATCGCGGAATGGGACCTCCGTCCCGTCGAGCAGGCGCGGCAGCGGTGGTGTACTGGAGGCCCCAATCACCATCGCCTCAGTTTTGACACTAATCTCCAACCCCACAGCCCGCGCCTCCATGAGGCCCAGACAGTCCAGCCAGGTCTGAATGTGCTCGGGGCTCGCGATGAGGGTGGTGTCATCCGCATAAATCAGGTCGGCCAGGCGGTAACCAGGTTTAACCCCGCCGTGCGCGCTCTCGTTAAGGATGTCCAAGCCTGGCTCGAACCCCTTAAGAGCAGTAAAGCGCGCACGTGCCCAGCGCATGTCGTGATCCACGACAATAATGAACAGGTATGGGGACAGGACACTACCTTGCCACACCCCGCGTGGTGAAGGGGGAATGGTGGGGTGGTGCCTTCCGCAGTCCGCACTACTGCCTGTGAGCCCTCATACAGTCGGCGAATGGCAGCAATAAACGCAGGTGGTACCCGATCCAGAGCTAGGATGGCCCAAAGAGCCTCCCAGAGAACTGTGTCAAAGGCCTTGATACAGTCAACAAAAATGAAGACCAGCGGCAAACTGTCAGGGGGAAGGCGACGCACCTCCTCCATCAACCGGCGCGCGACAAACACAGCCATGACAGTGTAACGACCACGACGGAAACCCATCTGAGACTCACCCAGGTGTGGGTCCAGCCCACCCCCATTAATTAATTAGGAACATAACTCCGTTGGGAGTATATGTAGCACATAGCCCTGAGAAGGGGCATATGAGCCTATAATACATTCTAAGCTACTTCCTGCAAGGGTGGGAATGTAAACAACACTTGCTCTAGGTGCGCCAGGGCCCCCGCACCCCCATGCCAGGCCTTAATTTTGAGCTCTGAGACATCATGGTGGTGCAGGTGCCCTTGGTGCACCTAGAGCAGGTGTAGTTTACACCCTAGCCTTGCAGGAAGTAGCTCAGAATGTATGAAAAGCCATATGCCCCTTCTCAGGGATATGTGCTACATGTACTCCCAACGGAGTTATGTTCTTAATTAGTTAATTAATTAATGCCCCTGATGAAGGAAGGTACACTTGTCGCAGATTGCGGCCCATTTCTCCTTGTCTATCATCATGAGGGCACGGAGTACAGATGGTCCTAGAAGCCCTGAATCCTCAAGATTTCATTTGCAATCGTACGTCGTCATGGATTCGCCTGCCGACCCATTCACTCGATCACTGGCTCTACGTTGTTGCCGGCTCCTCCCCGGCCAATGCATGGGAGGAGTCGAGTATCCATTATCCTACACGAGTATCCATTGATCCAACCGTATAGGCATCTTCATTCGATGTATTAATGCTCCGTGGGACCGTGGCTCCCCAACGCGACGTGTTCCTTATTAAGCAATCAAGCAGTTAATTAATTAATTAATTAATTAATTAATTAATTAATTAATTAATTAATTAATTAGTTTGACTCGTGCTCCCGTTGGGGAGTCACGGAGCATTAACCCCGATGGATGGATGGATGGGTGCAAACAGTCCTACCGGTCTAATCTATCTACATCAGCTACCTACAACATCTATCTAAACAACATCACGCTACCCTAGGGGAGCTGTCTGGCGTGCCTCCCGCGGGTTTGCACACGCGGGCGCTTCCCCACGGGGGGGGGCTCGTTGCCCTCTATGACCTGGGCCCACTTGGCCTTGTCCATCAGCTTCTTCCAAAGCACGGAGAGGCCTAGGCCCCCCATGTCCTCTACTAGCTGTTTGTTGAAGGTGCGGGCCTTGCGGTGTCTAACATCACGGGGCCCGGCCCACGTCAGGAGGTGCCGGCCAGGCTGAGCTGGTCGCAGTCCCGCGGGGGGGCCACGTGAGGTGTCTACCTGGTTGGTGCGAGCTAGGTGCCCTACGAGCTGCAGGCGCCACTGCTTAATGGTGCTGGTGACATATGACATTAATTTATAGCCCTGGTTTGGCGACGCGGTGGCCAATATTGGACAATGGACATATACCATTTCATATAACACGCCATAATTTAAGCTGACATGCAGAGCAAAGACGCTGTTAATTGGCGTCATCCGCTCAACCCCTCTTACTCAGATAATGGGATCGGATTGAAGCAGGATAAGCAGCGTTTGGCGGACGTTGTCAAAGACTATACGACCCCGTAACTGTGGGTCCTAGGAAATATAAAAAGAATGGTAGGCATTGTTTGCGTGCATGCGCAAGATTAATTAGCTCGAGGACTAACTTGAGGCCCATATTTTGGATTTGCAGTGGACATCATACATTTATACGTGTTGACGTCCATCTTGGGGAAACTTGCACTGTATCTTAAATTGGGAATTCAGTGCTCCGTGGTCCCCCAACTAACGGGGACACGAGACTAATTAATTAAATTTGTATTTTAGTGTAATCCGTACATTGTCAAGGAGGTAACATGGAAAATCAAATAACGGTTCAATTGGAGCGCGATATTGATAAATGTTGTGCACTAAACACCAGTCATCACGAACATAACAAACATAAAAAAGCTTTTATCTAAAAACGATGGCAAGATGTATAAAGCAACATACTACATATACGAATAGTTTCTCACTTCATAAGAAGATGAAAGTCGTTTGGCCATGGGGGACACAACGAATTGCAAAGGCATACGTCGATCGAGGCAAACCCTCCCGTGCCTGCTTTTTTCCAAAACACAACATGGCCATGACATTAGTAACTCTTTGTCCTCACAAAGTCTAGCTACACCTACATGGATCAAGCACAAATGAGTGCCATGGTATTCTGGCCAGAATTTTCCCCGTGATTCACAATTTGCTCAATGTCCCTTCATTCATTGGCCCAAGCTTACACCATTAATTAAGAAAAGCTAGAGCTCTGCTATGGCACAGCTGGATGTGGACTTGGTAAACTCTAGGCCAAGTTCAGGACAGGAGTAACTGGGAACCCAATTGCATCAAAATATCGCTCCTCCGTCGGGGACAACGTGACGGGGGAGTCCCACAACCTGGGCGGGTTGTGCAGGTCAATGTTGCTGCTGAGTGACTCATGCGGCTTCTTCACGCAGGCGGGGCAGAAAAAGACAAGCTGTCGGCGCTGCACACCGTGCTCATCAGTGACATCCACCTCAATGGACGGGTAAACGTGCTTGCGGACATGCTGATGCGAGCACCGGTAGACGATGCCCTTCCTTGATCTAGTGCCCCTTCACCGCATTTCAGAGGCACCCCCTCAATCTCGCGCAGCCTCCAGACCTTGGGGTCGTCCTCACGTATGCCAGACCGCTTCTGCATGCATGACATCACGATGCATTATGACACATACGAATAAAGAGCAAAATGTAAACAATATGCTGCATTACGCCAGACCTTAAAATTAAGCGCATGAAACTAAGACGGCTTTATATGTAAATAGGAACCGGAATGACAACTGACTCACAGTATAAAATATAACGGGCGATGAAGATAGAACTAGGTTAAGACAACAGCCTGTGAAACCCACCATTCGAGCCAGGTCATGGGCGATAACAGGGGGGCTGCAGCCGATCACACAGCTAGGCTTCCCCTGGTGTGCACCCGTGCGGGGGGTGCCTTCCTACGGTCGGCCGTTGGAGCAAACACGCGCTGTTGTGCAGTGGCCGGGGGCGTGTCTTCCTCGACGCGGCCTGTGGAGGCAGAAGGTGCCGACTTCTTCTTGGGTGCAGCACACCTGTCGTTGAGCGTTGAGCGGTGCACTAGTGGCCGGAGGCGTGTCTTCCTCGACGCGGCATGTGGAGGCAGAAGGTGCCGACTTCCTAGTCTTGGGTGCAGCACACCTGTCGTCGAGCCCTGCGGCAAGAAGACTTGCATCGCTGCTTGAAGCTGAGGCGCTTAGAGATGCTTGCTGTCGGCTTTGCGTCTGCCTGCCGGGAAGTGGCTTCACAGGATCGGAGAGACCGTGAGGTCGATGGTGATGCGCGGCATTCTGCTTGACAACAGCAGAAGTTAGAATGTGGTGGAAGGGCACCAAAAGGGAAGAACGGACGCAATATATTCCCACCTAAACGCCAAATATCTGTAGGCCAACCGTCATTGCGACCTGTCATTTGTCAGATTAAGGTACAGTATCGCGGACTTGTCCCAGAAATAACACCACGCCAAAAAGAACGTCAACCGACTCTTGACACCATTGAAAACCATGTATCGTAAGAGTTGCACTAGGCCGGACAACAAATAACACCACGGCAAATTTTGCTCCGAAATGCAAAAGCGCAGTGACACGTTCGTACGTATCCACAAAGTTGCCGATAATATCGCGAAATGGCGGGAACGTATCAGACTAACAGCACCGCGAAAAATTGCCGCCATGTCGATCAGCACAAGCTATTGCTACTTCTGGTCACTGTACATTCTAGCAGGCGCGGGAATTCGCAGATCTTGATGTTCAGTTCAGCTCAGTTCAGTTCAGAGCGTGTTCAGTTCTGTTCAGTGTGCATCCTCCGATCATTTCGTTTCAAATCCTTTTTTGGTGTTAAGGGATTTGGTGTTAAAAATGGGCCAATCGGCGCAACGAGCGCAACGAGACTGAAATGTGGGGTTTCTAGTAGTAACAAACGATATTACAATAAACCCGAGAGAATCTATGGGGATTTGGTGTTATTTGGCGGTTTCGTGGTGTTAAAAGTTAACACCAAAAGGACAATTTCTCCGTTAAAAAGCCCTCAGACCCGCTTACAGGCGGTGGAGCAGACGAAAATCCACGTGTGAGCTTCCTGCGCGTTTGTAACGGGATTTCGTTAATGGAAAGTTTGGTCCAACAGCCCAAAAGTTTGCGACGGTTATATCTGGAGCTCGCAAACACAGGACATCGCAGAGTTTGGCTCCTGCCGCAATCTGGGCATACGGACCTCTGCCAAATGGCTCATCTGGATGTAACGCTTCAGAAACCTCAAAAATGGGCGCGCCGTGGTTTGACCTTTTCGTGATTGGTCGCAACGAAATTTCGCGCAGCTCATTCGTCAAGCGGACTGTAAGTCGCGCCGCTGAGTGGCTGGAGCCGAAAGCCGTTCGAAAGAGTGTTAGCTAAAATTGTGCCACGGCTGCCTTTTACAATTTTTTAGAATATATGTTGATTCGCCAATGACCACCCCACCCCACCCCACCCCGCCGTGACCGCGGACCCTTGGCTGGATGCCGCCCCTCCTGATGCAGATACGCCCCGCGTTTCGCATTCCGCAGCGCATTACTAACAGCGACCGCAAATAGGCACAGGACGTTTCGGGGGGGTTCAAAATTTCTCATTTCCGTTTTTCCTTACTGTACACATCGTTCACCGGCTACTTTGGGGAGCACAGGGGCAGCCATACCACCTAGGCAGTGGTGGAATACGCCAGAATTTTCTAAAGGCATACATGGTCAGAGGTTGCGGAGCGGTAAAATAGGGGTCTTATTTCGCAATGTGCACGTAGCCCTCAGGCACGTACGTTGTAAGGTTTAAAGTCAGGTTATGGTTTTAGGTCAGGAATGGCGAGCGCCATTTTGGAGGAGGAAATTGACGAGAATTATGAGCCAAGCCAAGAAGGTAGTGGCCCGTTAAAGCCTAGTAGAATGTGCTATATTTCAACTGCTTTAACGGGTTCCCTCTTCCACCTCCCCCCCCCCCCCCCTTCCCCCCCCCTAACACATGCATATTGCTGACATAGCCTCAATTGATGACTATACGTGGTCCATGCAGAGATTTTGGAATATGCCAAATGGCTCGGTATGGATTGCGTCCGAGAGAAAGAGCTGCTATGGATTGCACGAGAGGGCCTGAAAGCGCCCCTTCCGGAGAATTGGAAGCCATGGTGAGGTGCTAACGCAGAGGGCTTAGGCCGACGTGCTATGTCGTTCGGACAGTCACCACTCACCGCTTCCTTAGAGACTAAACCGGAGTCTAGGCTGACGCAGACAGGAGCTAGCCCAACACCTTGCCGGCTCGGCTTTTCAACAGGACATATCAAGGGTGCCAATATTTGTTTAGGGCCTGATTAACGCATGCAGGATTAGTCATACTGGCCGTTATGCGGCAATGGGAGGGATGGTGGTTGATATGGCCGCTCCGAGGGGCAAAAGCGATAATTGCTTTTGTTTTTAGCTGTCGCTGCCAAGTTCAAGACAGATAACGATTAAGGGTGGATTGCGTGAATGTCACATGCTTGTATTCAAGGCACATCCCTCGCGTAGACAGGCTCTCAGAGCAGGCTCTTTTGCTGCAGTATCGTGCCGCACAGTTTGGGACCTGAAGCCTGCGGCATTTCATCTACCGTTCGTGGACCTATTGTGAGGTATCGCGTTTCTATGAATATGTACGCCGTGTACTAGGGGTCGATGAAACTGGTAACAAGTGTTGAGGCACTGCACCTCCCGTCCATGCGTCTGTTAATGCTCGCTCCCTGTGTGTGCTCAACAACCACCTTGCGGGTGGATGGTAGAAAGGCTGACATAGCATCCCTAACTTTGACTCGAGAGCCTCTGCATTCCTTGTCGCTTCCCTTGCCAATCTTCCTGTGTTTTGAATGTACCAATGTCGCATACTCATTGACAGCCGGTCTCCTGAGGGTGACATCTACTATTTCAACTTCGTCACCAGGGAGAGTGTCTGGGACCATCCTTGCGACGAGTATTATAGGTGGGTTGTGAAGGCAAGGAGACATGAGCCCCACGTATAGGCATGGTGTAGCCCACTACTTATCGCACGAGCCCCTGTAACAGCCATAGTGAGAAATCAGTATCACCCCGCATAACGGCTTTTTTTTTATCACCGCTGACCATCGACAGTTAGTTGCCGTTGCCTGGCGCTCTGGGCATCACGAGATGGTCATCTTTATTAGCATCAGTTCTATGGTATAGTATAGTTAGGCACCCCCTCGCAGCCACCATGAAGCTGCCCCCACACGTTCTGTCTGCTTGGCTTGGCCAGTGTGCCCATGGTGTGGTGTGGCAACAAGTTTCACAGCATACTGAAATGCGCAATGGCTGTCGCGGCAATTTGTGGCTTACAACTCACAACGTAACAGTGAAATTCTTTTTTCTGTGCAACGAATCTTTTTGTGTTGCGATAACATTACCTGTTTGTGCTTCCACAAGGTTGCTTGCCATGATTTTTCTGCCCTTAGCTGCTACAGCCTTCTGTACTGCGGTGCCTGTGTTAGGGCTCATACTGACCTTGATCCATGCAAGGTCCATCAGCTGGCCTCTGATGGGCACGATGTTGGCCCCTTGGAAGGAAGGCCGCGCGGATGACCCTCGGACACACAGCTTGATAGCCACCGTTGTTTGATACGGGCACACAGGCCAAACGGCGACATGGTTGTAAGATAGCGTCATATGCCATGAGGACTGTAAATACATGCCGGGCCCTCTCTGTTGCTTTGATGCGGTCACTCCAGAGCTTTTTGGCAGTCCCCACGCGAACTTTGCATGCAATTGTGTGGGGTGGGCGCATCCTATGCCATAGTTGGTTGTTTTGCGAGGCCGTGGTATGATGGTGTTCATCAACCTCGCTGGCTTATCATTCTGGTCTGCTGTGACGTTGACAACTCCATTCATCAACCTCGCTGGCTTATCATTCTGGTCTGCTGTGACGTTGACAACTCCATTCATCAACCTCGCTGGCTTATCATTCTGGTCTGCTGTGACGTTGACAACTCCATTCATCAACCTCGCTGGCTTATCATTCTGGTCTGCTGTGACGTTGACAACTCCATTCATCAACCTCGCTGGCTTATCATTATGGTCTGTTGTGAAGTTGACGACTCCGTTCATAAGCCTCACTGGCTAATCATAATGGTCTGTTATGAAGTTGAGATCTCCGCTCCTTCTGGACATAAAGAGACTCTCTCTCTCTCTCTCTCTCTCTCTCTCTCTCTCTCCCTCTCTCTCTCTCTCTCTCTCTCTCTCTCTCTCTCTCTCTCTCTCTCTCTCTCTCTCTCTCTCTCTCTCTCTCTCTCTCTCTCTCTCTCTCTCTCTCTCTCCCTCTCTCTCTCTCTCTCTCTCTCTCTCTCTCTCTCTCTCTCTCTCTCTCTCTCTCTCTCTCTCTCTCTCTCTCTCCCCCTCTCCCTCTCTGCGGCTCTGTCTGTGTGTGTGTGTGCGCGTGCATTACATGCATTACATGCACATACGTTGACCTTGGCAGGAAGGTGTACTCAGAAGAGAAGGCCAAATGGGAGGCCAAGCAGCTGGGCATGAAGCCGGCAACCAAGGTGCGATACGTTGCATTGCCCGGCGCACCTGCCTCTGCGCACACGTTGATTCTCAGTCTAGCACTTAGCAGGTGCCCGTCTCCGTTCAGTACGCAAGTTTCCTGCCTTCTGGTATCACATTGGTAATCCACAGTATGGGTGCATGCCTGATGTACGAGTGCTAGCAAGGCAGCTTGCGCTCATGTTTGCGGCCAACTTGCCTTATGGTTCTGTTTATCATGGCTAGGCCGCTGGAAGGGATTTCAGGGCAGTTGGAAGGGGTGGGGTGGGGGAGGAGGGGAAGCACCTACCAAGCTAACACGCACTCTTTTAACTTGTGCTGTCCTGGTAACGTGTTGTCCTTTTAGCGTAGGTTTGGAGTACCTGTTCTTGTGTGTGCATCACCTCCAGATAGTAAAGTAGCATGCGTTGCTTCATCCACGCACCTGTGCATTTTCCCACAGAAGAAATGACGTCATACCTTGGTTGTGGCTGGAACCTTGCTCATGGGATGTCCAGCACCACCAATTGCAGGGTGTAATTCTGGTTACGCCGCAGATGCTGTATTATGGCTTCTTACTAAACGCGCACAGCCATGCATTCGTCCTGCATTTGACAATTCTAGTCATCGGGCCAATCAATGCTAGTCACTTGGAGTGTCTGTAATTGGCTGGCTGGCAAACGCTGCTCTCGCATGTGATTGTGCATGTTGCTGCATCTTGCAGCCACAAGAGAGGCGCCAATCCATCACATCTCCCACCATCAAGGTATGGAAGCAAGTTGCCTGCAAACAGAAAAGTGCTGTATTCAAGTTCAGACAAAGCCTTATTTATGCTGTCATCATACTTCTATAGCTATTGTGGTTATACAATGACTAGTGACAAATGTATTCACTAGTGCCTACAGCAGGTTTATGATAGAGCATATGTCATGTGGATAACTGGGACGTTGCCTCTGAAGCTGTGCTTGTGGCTTAAGTGAATCGACCAAGTTACCTGGAATTCTGTTGCTTTTATTGGGGTGAAGGCCGACACACACTGTGCCATTTATTTTGCAGTCGCACGATGCGTTCACAAATATATATAGTTCAAAGAGACCTGTATTCATATGTTCCCATGCCCCAGTGAAATTTCCCTTCTCTTCTTCACATCCCGAGTTATCAGTAGTTGTTGTTGGCTATTAATGGCCCTTTGTTCCAGGCAGCACGATTTTTCCAATCCAGCTTTTGTGGCATGGTGTTTTGCACGAAGCCAGCCTGCATGGCATAACTGTGATTGACTATTTAGATGAAAGGTTGTGCAGCCAAGGATTTCAGAGAATGCTTTAGTGGGTTCCTCACCCTGGCAAGCAAGCGCCCTTGCACCCTGGCAGGGGCACTATGTTCCATCTCTTTTGCTGGGCAGAAGGCAGTCAATGCCAAGGTTGCATAGATGCGGGAAACATCAACTTGCGGGAAACATCCAAGCCATACCTACAATCATGCATTCATGCATATGTTCACAATGACAACCGATAACTGCCTATGATAGCTGCGGCCCTCTGTACCTTTTGGGCCCAAGGAGGAGAATCTCGATGGTGACACAACTAGGCCCTTTTGGAGGATATCACAAATAGGAACTGGTAGTATCGGCAGTGTATGTGGAGAGCCATGGAAGGACACCTCGCATTTTTTTTACATGGACCGAGTAGGGCAGAGCCACGTCTGCGGAGCATGGTGTCCTTTTGTTAACTCATGCTCTTCTTGCCTACAGTGCCTTCTGGAATGCACAGAAGCAGTGATAATGAGGAGCATAGACTCTCTGGCATGCCGTTATCAGCTCCCCAATCGGCCCGTATCATCGTATTATTGTTTTCTGGGGACCTGGATTGCATTTGCTGCAGACGTCCGCGGCGGCACTTTCGACCGGCACGTCCATCTTAGGAGCCTCCAGCCCTGTCTCATCACCGGTCAAAGGGCTGGACGCGTTTGCCAAGGCTCCGCTGCCCTTTATTGGCCGTGAGTCACCTTCCACGATGTGTTCTCCAAGGATCTAGTTCCTAGAATGTAGTCCTCTGCCCCTTCCCTTCCAGCCTATCCCACCCATATCGCATGATCCATTCGACGGAAAGTATCTGCTGGGAACGGGGCATGCTTCCTTAATAGAATATTTCTAAACGGCAGACTAGCGATATACAGAACCACGTGTGCCTCGTCCAGGTGTTGAACATGTGCGTGTGCCTCAGTCGCGAGCTCGGTTTCCCTGAATTGATCACAGCATCACAAAGCTGCCAATACTCTGCTGTAGCCTGTGTGTTTGCACCTGTGAGCCTTACTGTTGTGTGCCCTGCCTAGCCAGTGTACGCTTTCACTCCGCTAAAGAAAGGCCCGGCACGGTTACTTCTTTGCATTCCTTCTATTCCATTTATTGCCTCGCCCGCTCCTCCTGTTTAGCTCATACACCATCACCGTACCGCTAGAATCCCATCAGTCATCACCTTTGAGTGAGTTCACTGCATTCAGAAAGTACTGCTCACTGCATAACCCCCCCTAATACCCCCCCCCCCTGCCTTTTTATCTCTTAATCATTTTCTCGAACAGACTTGAAGAAGCCACCTCTGCCCGATGTCCTGTCTACCTCGTCTGATGATGGCCGAAGCGGCGCTAGCTCGGGCGCTTCGGACGCGTTGTCAACCCGCCGGTCAACGGAGGATAAAGCGTACGCGGTCCCTCAGCCTCGTTCTGTCACCGCGGAAGCGGCCAAGGCAGTGACCGCGGCCGCCAGCACCACTGCCAGTGTGGCCGCCAAGGCCACAACGCCTGTGGCCGCTGCCGCGAAAAGCAAGGACGAGACCAAAGTGAGTATCCATGTACGCTTCATGCCATCGCACACTGTACGGTGCACTGTAGTCTAGCGTACCATACAACGTAGCATGCCGTACTCAGCAGCAAGTTGCACAGGGTGGCGATGCTGTCCCCTGGGTTGCTTTCCATATGCACAGCTTTCCGCTTGGACAGTGTGACGCCAGCTGACACAGGAATCCCGCTCTGCGTGCTGCTACTTGTCCCGGCGGGTCCCCATGCTAACTCTGTGTATCTTTTTGACAACCCAATGTGCATGTATACTCTGCTGACGATGACCTTGATGAACGGCAATGTCCTGACAATGTGCCCATGCCGTATTTTCGGCATTGCGTGCCCCTGTGGGCAAACACATGGACATGCTCCTGACAGCCATTAGTACAGGAGTGTGTTCCTCTGTTGGGAGTTCATGGAGCCAAGGAGCCCCACAAATACTTGCAGAGATGAGTCAAGCTGGCCTTGCTAAGCCAATGTAGAGACGTACCATGGTGTAGTTCTACAGAAGGTGATGCCGCGAATGGCAAGCAAATATTTGTATACTGTTGCAGCATCTCTCAAGGCTTACCCTCTTTTGCCCATACTCGTGTGCCTATCCAGGAACGCGAGGCTCAGCTGTCATCATTGGCGGAAGCGGACTTCCTTGCGTTCAAGGAGAAGCTGGAGGCGTCGTACACGCGGCAACGGGAGGAGCTGGAGGCCAAGATGGAGCGCCAGCTGGATGAGGCGCGCAGGGCGATGGAGGCCGATACGGACAAGCGCATCAAGGCCCTCGCGGTGCGACACCCCTGCTTTATCCTAACATCTTAGGCTTGTAGGCTAACCTAGCCAACCCTAGCCAACCCTAGCCATCCCTAGCCAACCCTAGCCAACCCTAGCCATCCCTAGCCAACCCTAGCCAACCCTAGCCAACCCTAGCCAACCCTAGCCAACCCTAGCCAACCCTAGCCAACCCTAGCCAACCCTAGCCAACCCCAGAAAGCTAGGCATTGCTCTGGTGCATCTTGCAAGTCCATGTAATGACTTTGCAGGCAAGAGAGTTTTAGTAAAGTAATCTCATGTCGATGTTGTGATTTTGATTATGTAGGTGAATGGTTTGTGCCCCCCTGTCGGATAGTGCAATGACATACGCCACCCCATGTATACACCGCCCTATATATACGCCGCCCGCTGCCCTACATATATGCCGCCCTATATATAAACCACAAAATTTCGAGGGGGTTTTCTGGCTTTTCAAGAACATCTCAGAGCAGGGCTAGGATATGTGTCCCTTTAAGCTGTCTGAGCCCGACAAAAATGTAGAACACGCGTACGCATACACCAGTTTCCTTGGCTGGAGGTGCATAGCTTGGCAAATGGTTTGTGAGGACGGTGATGGCATTGTGGTTGCAACCTCCGGGAATGGTCTAGTGCATCGTGTCATATAGGATGCATCGTGTCATATGTATGATGATACCACATGCATAAATATTCCAACAGCTGCATCTGAGACATCAGCCAGTGCCAAAACTGACATACCATGCATAATTGCAGTCATAACACTACTTAGCACATCGTTTGTTTGTGTGTGCCTGTTATGTCTCTTTGCGCCCTCCTTTAGGCACTGGTGGGCCTCTTGGTAACGTAGCATGTGTTTGGTGTGCCGTAACATCTCCCCAGTTATCATACTGACTGGTTCTTCGTTGGGTTCTACTCTGGGTCAACACTTGTTCTACAGTATTTCCCACATTTTCTACAATGGCTCTACAACGGTCTTACGCCGGCTGTGCTCTGTTTCCACATTGGTTCCACACAGTCTCCACACGGGTCTTACTCCGGTTCTAAACTGGTTATGTTTCCTTGGTATGGGTCTTTCCCCCCCACACCCTGACCAGGAGGAGTCGCGTCTTAAGGAGCACGCGCTCAAGGACAACATGGAGCGCAAGGTGGCAGAATTAGAGGCGAAGCATGCGGAGCGGCTGGAGCAGCTGCGCAAGGTGCAGTGTGGCCATGTGGTGTCAGTCAGTGGTGTGAGTAGGCGGTGCGAATATGTGGTGCCAATAGATGGCGCGGGTGGGTGGTGGGGACAAAAGGTGGGAACAGTTAGTGGGAGGCGTATATGTGGGCATAGATGGCATGGGTAGCTGGTGGGACCAAGTTGTGAGAATAAGTGGCGGGAACAGTTAGTGGGAGCGTATTTGTGGGAATACATGGCATGGTTAGGTGGTGGGGATAAAGGGGAAAAAGTAGTGGGAACAGTTGCTGGGTATCCGTGGTGAATGGCTGGTGGGTATAGGTGGCATATGCAATGTGTGCTCGATGTGCGTTTCATATATGCTTATGCGTGTGCGTGTTTGTAAGTTCCCGTTGTTGTGGCTCTACACGACGAAATGCCCCCTGGCATTTACTACTGTCACTTTGGTACTATCGCAAGCTTTGAACGAAACATGGACTGGTGTTAGGTGTCAGGCCCAGGTGCAGGAGACAGGCAGAGGAGCCTTACACCCTACAGCATTAAAAAAGCATTACCTTGACAGTGAGCTTGCTTTCCGAAGCATCGCCACTGACCTTGACCTCTTGCCTTTTGCCTGAGTGCTTGCAGGAGCTGGACGAGGCGGTGGAAGAGAGCAAGAGGGAAATCGCGGAAGAGAAGCGTAAAGGGGAGGTTAGTGGGGGTGATCAGGGCAACCGCCAACTAGAATGTTCCAAAAATGGGCAAATCTAGTGCCACCAAATGCTTCGCAAGGGCACATCCAGCTAAGAAGGACCTTTTGATGATAAACAAACAGGGTCTTGCTTGCGAGGATGTGGATGGTAGTAGCATGTAGGCTTGAGCTGAGAACCGTTCACAGCGTTTGGCCGTGGGACAGACTGGACGTCTACAACCAGCAAATATCTCTAGGTTGCCAGTGCTCATGGACAACATTCCTTGACACTTTCCTTTACAATGTATCAATGCATTCCTGCTCATGTTCTCGGCATGTGGCGCATACTCTCTGAACCTCAGAAGGGTCCTGTCCTACTTAACCTTCCACCCTCGCCCCCGCTTCCACATCTCCCCCCATCCTCACCTACCCCGTGTACACAAACAAATGACTTCCCCATTTCGAGTTAATCATTTGCATTCGCTGCACTGCATTGCGCATTCATCATGACCTACGTCGTCTTGGTACCTGCTGTAGCTGGCCCAATGCCTTTCCACAGCTTGCAAGCCTATGTCACTGCTCCCACCTTTTTGGTGCTAAGTCATTGAGACTTTATTCTATTTCATTTCCCTGCGCCTATTCCGTTGCTGCAGTTGTGCTCTTATCTACTTGCTTATCGCTGGGAGGTTCTGTGGAGAGGTCTTGGGAAGGTCCTGTGGAGGTCGCTGACTCTCCGGGCAGTGGCTATCTGCCGTTTCTGAGATTCCTTGCGAGACAACCACACCTCTGGGCTGTGGCCAGAACGTTGCCAGACAACGAGTTTTGCCAGACAATCCAACAGTTGTTGCATATAATACAGTTCCGAGTGGTAATGATCATTAAGTTTCCACGTCTGGATCACTGCCTGCGTGCCACTTTGGGTTCTGAAATAGTAGGGGAACTTTGAATCTTCCGATGCCATGCAATGCCCAACAGCGTGCACCAGAACATGCATGGTTTGAAGTCCTGTCTCGCATGAATTTCGGTCCAGCTGCTGTGCCTCCAACAAGGTCCCTGCGGCATTGGCCAGGGTCAAGAAGCGCCATCCAAACAAGAACTGGCCCTTTCTTGACCCACTGCCCTGAGTTGGCTTTGTACTTACTACTGGGTACCAATGTGGTAAACGATTGATTTCGTACACCTGCCCCTGGGCAGCCCAATAGAAAAACTTTACCTTGCCCCTTGCTAAGTCCCCGTACCCCTCTCCCCCACCTCCCTTCCCTATCCCTTCTTGACCGTCTTCATATCCCTTCATTGCCCATATTCTTGCCCATTTCTTTGTCTTGACAGCGCCGGCTAGAAGATCTACGCGAAAGCCAGCATGACGCCGAGTTCCGCGCGCGGGACGACAAGGCCAAAGCGGAGCGGCTGGCCGAAGAGGCGGCGCGCACCGTGAGGGAGGCAGAACGACAGCTGGAGGACGCGCGAAAGAGCACGCGTGAGGAGGCGGAAGCCAAGGGCCGTATGCAGGCGCAGCAGTGGCAGGAGGCGGAGGCAGCACGGCTCAAGGAGGAGTTCAAGGAGAAGCTGGCGAGGCAGAGCAAGCAGCTGGAGGAGGAGCTGGAGGCGGCGCTTGCAGAGAAGACGGATGCCTTGGAGCGGGAAAATAAGGTGCCTTGGTCGGAGTAGAGCAGCTGGTTTGTCGGATCGGCCTCGTCGGTACTACCCAGTACTGTTGATTGATAGAGTCATCGGAGCGGGAGAACAAGATGTGCTTGGAGGACTAGCACGGCCGATTGGTTGGATCGCCCTCATTTGTACCTAACATTGTAGATTGTTAGAGGCGTTGGAGCAGCGACAAAAAACCTGCGCGCTCATTGGAGCAACTTGTTATCTTTGCCCTTGTGGACTGTCATCATGGGCTTGTACAGCTCGCCTATGTCTGCTTGCCTTTGAGGCTGTAATCGTGTGCTTATCTAGCTTGTCTACCTCTGTAGCTTGCAATATACCTTCGCACTGCCTCAAGCCCTTTTAAAGGCATGTTAACAATATTTATTCTGGGCATATATCATATTCCTTACCCTGGCCATCTTATGTTGCTTTCTTCCCCCCCCCGCCGCCCCCCTCCTCCCTTTCCCCCTGTTTGGCCGTCCCTCATCCCTGGCTGTCCTTTTTCCCTGGCCATCCCCCAGGCCAAGTACGAGAGCAAGCGCAGCAACCTCCAGCGCGAGCTGGATGCGCAGCTGGCTACGCTAGAGGACCGTCGCAAGGACGTTGAGGAGCAGACGCGCCAGCTGGCAGAGGCCCAGCGCGAGGCCGAGAGGGAGCGGGAGCGGGTGGACCGGCTGTGCGAGGACCTCAACGTGAAGGAGGAGGCGTTGACGGATGCCAGCCGGCGCGCGGGGGATGAGGCACAGATGACGGCACAGACGACGGCACGAAGGGAGGCACGGAGGGCCGCCCTGGAGAAAGAGCTCAGGTAAAGGGTTTTGTATCCCGGCCTGGCTGTGAGGAGTTGAGGTGGACATGGCTTTGTTCGCTGGCCGGATTGTGAAGGAGCTGAGGTGGACATGGCTTTGTTGTCTGGCCGGATCGTGAAGGAGCTGAGGTGGACATGGCTTTGTTGTCTGGCTGGATCGTGAAGGAGCTGAGGTGGACATGGCTTTGTTGCCTGGCCGCATTGTGAAGGAGCTGAGGTGGACATGGCTTTGTTGCCTGGCCGCATTGTGAAGGAGCTGAGGTGGACATGGCTTTGTTGCCTGGCCGCATTGTGAAGGAGCTGAGGTGGACATGGCTTTGTTGCCTGGCCGCATTGTGAAGGAGCTGAGGTGGACATGGCTTTGTTGCCTGGCCGCATTGTGAAGGAGCTGAGGTGGACATGGCTTTGTTGCCTGGCCGCATTGTGAAGGAGCTGAGGTGGACATGGCTTTGTTGTCTGGCCGCATTGTGAAGGAGCTGAGGTGGACATGGCTTTGTTGCCTGGCCGCATTGTGAAGGAGCTGAGGTGGACATGGCTTTGTTGCCTGGCCGCATTGTGAAGGAGCTGAGGTGGACATGGCTTTGTTGCCTGGCCGCATTGTGAAGGAGCTGAGGTGGACATGGCTTTGTTGCCTGGCCGCATTGTGAAGGAGCTGAGGTAAAAGGGTTTCGTGTTTTCCATCACTTGGCCTCGTTTCCTCGCTTGCTAATCATGGTGCCTATCACTTCCCTGTGACCCACTCCAACCCCCACCCTAACCTCCTTTCCTCATGACTTCTGTACCCCTTTTCCTGTCAATACTGCATATGTCCTGCCTGGCGGCATCCAGAGAGGAAGAAGAGAAGATGCGGGAGACGCGTCGGCGGGAGGCATCAGAGCGCGTGGCCGCGGAAATGGCCCACATGGAGGACGACCTGCGTGTCCAGGGGCGCGCAGCCGCCAAGCTGCGCATCGCCGAGCACCTGGCGGCTGAGGAGGAGCTCGAGATGGAGCAGCAGATGGTGCGCATGCGGGAGCGGGTCACGGCGGCGGTGGCGGCCAAGCAGGTGGACGAGCTGGAGAAGAATGAAAAGGTGGGGAACGCTAGCACGATCGATCGACGGGACAAGGGGGGGAAGGCTAGAATGATCTATAGATGGGGCAAAGTGGAAAATGCTAGCACGATCAATCGACAGGGCAAGGTGGGGAATGCTAGAACGATCTATAGATTAGACAATGTGGAACATGCTGGAACGATCAATCGACAGGGCAAGGTGGGGAACGCTAGAACGATCTATAGATTAGACAATGTGGAACATGCTGGAACGATCAATCGACAGGGCAAGGTGGGGAACGCTAGAACGATCTATAGATTAGACAATGTGGAACATGCTGGAACGATCAATCGACAGGGCAAGGTGGGGAAGGCTAGAACGACCTATAGATTAGACAATGTGGAAAATGCTGGAACGATCAATCGACAGGGCAAGGTGGGGAATGCTAGAACGATCTATATATTAGACAAGGTGGAACATGCTGGAACGATCAATCGACAGGGCAAGGTGGGGAAGGCTAGAACGATCTATAGATTCGACAATGTGGAACATGCTGGAACGATCAATCGACAGGGCAAGGTGGGGAAGGCTAGAATGATCTATAGATTCGACAATGTGGAACATGCTGGAACGATCAATCGACAGGGCAAGGTGGGGAATGCTAGAATGATCTATAGATTCGACAAGGTGGAAAATGCTAGAACGATCAATCGACAGGGCAGGGCAAGGTGGGGAATGCTGGAACGATCTATATATTAGACAAGGTGGAACATGCCAGAGCGATCTAAAGAGGAGACCATGCTGGACAGGATCGGACAGGTCGATGGTGGAGCAATGTCGACCAGTCTTCATTCTTATATTATAGTGCTTGCGATGATAGAGGTTTGGGAAGATGGGAAATAGGCCAAAATGCTAGAAAGGCAATAGCAAAGAGGGAAGAACACAAATGCGATGACAACCATTACCATGGGGAGTGTTAAAAAAAAAATAATGAAAAAAAAGCATCATAAATAATGATGGTCCGCGGGACAAATAAAGTTGGGAGAATTTCCCATGCATGCTATCCCTCCCCTTTCTGGCTGGCATCGCTGGTTGATCCAATTA
This sequence comes from Mesostigma viride, assembly GCA_009746045.1. Taxonomy (NCBI): domain Eukaryota; kingdom Viridiplantae; phylum Streptophyta; class Mesostigmatophyceae; order Mesostigmatales; family Mesostigmataceae; genus Mesostigma; species Mesostigma viride. Next base: position 8,325,160 of record RPFO01000041.1, on the reverse strand, counting down.
TGATACTTGATAACTGTACTTACCACATTCGGTGGAGACCTAGTTTTGTAATCTTGCATGATGGGAAAAGTGATCGGGTACCTCACATGCTCTCGTACATTCGCACAAGGTTTAATTAGTACTGTTATCATTAAGGTGCTTATGCTACAGAAATAGACCTGGTATGTTGTATCCCGTGACATTCGCGCAAGCACTGACTACGTTGCCGTCTCTGCTCTGATATAATGTCCCCCAACAATTCCTTTTCTCTTGATGGACGTCATGCGCCCCACCTGGACCAGATCGCCGCCATGCGCGCGTCCGTCGCGGCCACGATTGCCCGGGAGGAGGCTTCCCTCCTGGCCGCCAAGCGCGTCGAAGCAGAGGCCTCGGCCGAGGCCTTCTTCAAGCAGCACGAGGCCGAGCTGCGCGCGTTGATGCGGGCGCGAGCAGAAAAGGAGGCCGACGCTGTGGGCCACGCGCTCGAGGCCCGACTTCGTCGCGAGATGGAGGCGAGCGTGGAAGAGACGATCGCGGCTGAACGCGAAGGAATGCTGGCGGAGGCGAGGGCTGAGATGACCCGCCGGGTACGCGAGACAGTCGATGCTGAGGAGAAGGCCGCGCACGAGCGGTCCCGAGCGAGACTGGAAGCCGCGGACGCCGCTGCACTGGAGGGCGAACGCATGAAACTGCTGGCATCCGCGACAGCACTCATGCAGGCGCGGGTCGCCGAGGAGGTGGCGGCGGTGGAGGCCCGCGAGCGGCAGCGGGGCATGGCGGCGGTGGCGGAGAAAATCGCCAGGGCGCTCCAGCAGGAGGAGGAGGTGGCGGCAGCAGCCGCGCGGCGGGGCATGCATGCTCGTGTGGAGGCCATGGTGGCCCACGAGGAGGAGACTCTGGTGGCTGCCCGCAGGGAGGAACTCTCGGCAGCACATGCTCGCAGGGGGCCGGGCTCTGATGTTGGAAATGAGGACGGTGAGAGTGACGGGGATCTTCCCGCGGTTGTCTCTGTGGGTCGCAAGGCAGGCAGGCAGGTGCCCAAGGATGCGGGTGCAGGTGGGTTACGTGGGGTCCCGATCGCCAAGCGGGATGCCTCCACGATGACGGTGATGTCTGGGGGAGGTGCGGGCGTCGGTGAGACGATCGCTGCGTTGGAACAAGCGGAACGGGCACGGGTCAAGGCGGAGGTGGAGGCGGTGGTGGCGAGGGAGCGGGCGGGCATGCTGGCAGCAGAGCGGGCGCGGGTGGGAGCAGAAGTGTCCGCGCAGTCGGCCAGGGAGGCGGTTTCCAGTGCGGCACAGGCCCCGGGAGCTGTTCCCATTAAGTCATCGGCGCTTTCAGTACCAGCTTCGGAGTCAACGCTTTCCCCAGCTCGCGCATCGCGGACATGAATTCCCCGCCGGCAACCCTTGACGAGCGCAAGGCTCAGCGGGAGCTGGAGGAGAGGCAGCGCCAGCTGGCGGCGCAGCAGCGCAGGATGGAGGAGATGGAGAAGGAGATGCGCGTGCGGATGGAGGCGGCAGCGCAGGCGTTACGGCGGGCGGAAGCCGAGGCGGAGGAGGCGGAGGGTGTGGCGAGGCGACGTGTGGAGGCGGCGACGCGTGAGGCGGAGCGCGTGGCGGCGTTTAGAATCGCGGCAGTGGAGGACCGGGCGAGGGCGGAGGCGGCGATGCTCGAGCGGGAGGTGATGGAGCGCGAGAGGAAGCGGATGCGCGGTGAGGGGCAGCAACACCCTGTGACAGTCGTTCATGTGCTATTGGAATGAGATCACAGTGTGCTATCAACTATGTTTCCAAGGGTGACCGCTTCACTCTAGAATGCGTGTCATCAATACGTCGCGTGCTATAGTCATAAGCACACGTCCTGGACCTGCGTGTATCAGCTTGGAATCCAACCACAGCGCCAAGTCGAGGATGTGGCTTCTTGGGAGGGCAATGCGCTTCCGCAACATTGCTTGGGGTGATTCCCTTGCACAGCTTTGAGCAGGTGTGGTACAGGGCAAGGGCAGTTGAGCTAGCAGCATCTAATATTGCTACGGCGGGGTAGGTGGCAGGCAGGGTCTTCAAGATAAAGCAGATTGGCGAAATCTACCTGAAAGATACAATGATGATTGGGCATGCGCCCAGAGTCTCCGCCGTGTATACACGCACGCGACTATGATCGGGCACGCGGATTCTGAAACATTTGTTTCTAGACTTCATCGCATACGGCTACAGGCGCAGCACGTGCGTCAGTGAGGCTGCAGTGCTTTTGACAATTATAGGTTAGGATTTTCGTCCGGTTCTTTTGTTTGTTATAGTATCTATGCTACATCATGCGTCACAGAACCCGATTTTCATAGAGTATCATAGCACACATTCCGTGGTTGGCATGCCTCACACCCGTACTGTCCTTCCAATGTGTTCCAAACTTTCTTCCAAGCTTTGTTACAAACTATTGTTCCAACGTCTTTCTGTCTTTTTCCGCAGCACGAGTGCGGGAGCGTGTCGACACGGAGGAGGCCGTGACGGTGGCCAGAGAACGAGGCATGCGGTCCGAGGCCCGTGACATCATCGCCCGCCTGATGGCCAGCACACAGGCCGGTGCATCCCACCAGCGGCTACCCTGGTGGTGGGGTAACCCGCCCCAGGGAGGCTTGCTCGGGACGGACGCTGGCATTCGGGTGCCCAGTATGGCGGGCGACCTCCACACCAGCGTCTCGCTGGGAGGGATGAAGCGGCGACGAAAAGGGCGCTCTTCCCCGCCGCAGGCATCCGGCACCAAATCACGCAAGCACGCGTTCAAAGAGGACTCGGCGCTCGGACCCCTGGACTCTGCCCTGGACGCCCTCACCCGTGGCTCTCTGGATGCCAAGTTCGCAAGATCAGCCCACGCAAGAGCTGAATCGGATGCCTCGGTGGCGTCCGTCACGGTCTCTGACGGGCTGCTGGAATCCCTCCCGTCTTGGAGCCACAGCCATTCGTCCACGCTGGATGAGGCCGAGGCTGGGAATGCGGCCAGTGGCGGAGGGTTAGACTGGCGGCCGCGGCCTTCCGGTGCTGAACAAGGCCGGAAAGACACCCAGGCGGCCCCTGGATCACACAGGGTGGACAAACAAACCTCGGGGGATGGTCCAGAGGAGATGTGTAGTGGAGGGCGACCGGAAGGCTCCTCGCACATCTCTTCAAGTGGCGCGCATCGTGGCTATGGGGACAAGCATGGCAAGGCCGCCGGCAAGGGGAAGGAGCACCATAATCGAGGGCATGATGACACATCACCCCCGCGCACCCCCGTGAGGACGAAAGCCATACAGACAGGGCGAGCAGCCCAGGGCGTGATCAGGGCCATGGTGACCGCAACCACGACCACGATTGCCATCCGGGTCACGGCCATCACCATTCCTCACAGTGCCATGAAAAGCATAAGCGCGGTCATTCGCGAGGGCATGTCGATGAGGAAGATAACCACCGTGACGTGATCAGCACAACCCCCCGCGGGAAAGAGAGCCGGCGGTCCCAGAAGCAGCACGGTCATGGCAGGTACATGTGCTAGGCTGTTCGGCGAAATGGGGTGCACGCCCAGTAAGGCCATGCATAATCTTGCATACGTTACTCACCTCACGATGACATGGCCTATGCCCCATTCTCAGCTTCACTATTCCCCATGCCTATTTATTTCCTCCATGCCTGTTCATAATAGGCCCCTCACCCCTTGTCAATGTACTCGCTGTGTGGCCCAGGCTGTGCATCCCCATATGGCTTTGCCTGTTTCCAATTCAGTGCGCGTGTCCCTATCTTAGATGGCATTACCTCGACTTTGTACTGTTTGCCATCTCACTGTTTAAAGCAGCCTCCTTTTCCGCAAAGGGTGAGAAGCATCAGGGCTCCCTGCGTCAGGTCTTGTGCTTTAATATCAAATGAAGTGTGCTGGCATTGCCTTGCTTCCCGTCACAGCCTTTGCTTGAATGTCTGTTGTCAACAAGAATAATACTACCACTGATACTGTAAAAAGTAACTGTTGCTATTCTTGGCTTCCCCTTAAGTGTAATGTCGGCAGCCCCTGGCATACTCTGCTCACCGATTCTATCGTCATCTTGGCGGTGTGTGGCATCACCTGGCTCCCCCAGGTCACCCAGCAGGCACCAGAAGGCATCAGGGACCCCCAGCCGGCGCCGTGCGGGTAAGAGCTGGCAGAGGCGTGGGCACAGCCTGAGCGACACGGAGCAGGACAATGAGCGGGACGGGGGGGATGCGACACCTGTGGCGGACGCGGAATCAGTGGTGCGGCGTGTGCGGCGCTTCATGGCGCAACAGAAGGCGCTGATCCAGGAGCGGCAGGGAGTTATCGAGGAGGCCAGGGGCCACTGGCGGAGGGACATGGACGCGCTCGAAGAGGTCAGTGGGTGGCCGCGCTGCTGCCCTCCCTCCCTTTCCCTTTCCTCATGGCTTGCCAAGGCAGGTGGGTGGGTGAGCAGGTAGGAAGCGATACAGTAGTTGATCGAGTGGGCGGGCAGGTGGGCAGGTGGCTGAATGATTAGTGGGTGGGATCCATTGGTCGCTCAAGGCATTCGGGGGTCGGACACTCTTTCCTCATGCGGTGCGATTTTAACCGGTAAACCTCCACTCCCCAAATTTCTAAGGCCTTTGAAGAGTTCTTCGGTGCATTCTTGCTGGTCTTCGTACCCATTGGCGTGGTATGGGATAGCTCAGGTAATCTTTGAACACCTGAATATATGGACGCGTTGATTTGACTATAATCCCTGTGCACTTTGCATGTCGACCGGCTCCACCAGGTGGAGGACGCCAGCGAGCGCCAGCGACGCGCGACGGTACTCAAGGAGACACGCCGTATCCTCGAGGCACAGGCGGCACAGGTCAATGCAGAGACCCGGCTGCTGCGAGAGGTCTACCGACTGGTGGGGCGCCTGCAGGGCAGCACGGGCCGAGCCGGCGAGGACTTGAGAGGTGACGAGGGAGACCGCTCACCACCCGTGGGGTCGAGGAGCGGAGGGAAGCGTGGGGGAAGGGTACGTATGCTGGCATGCCACGTGGGAAAGGTACATATGCTAGCATGCCATGACCGAGTGCTAGCATATCATGGCAGTAATCTTGCATGGGTAAGAGTATGGTAGCGTGCCATGACAGTATGCTACCATACCGCGACAGTATGGCAGAGTGCCATGGCATGCTAGCAGTCCACGACAGTATGGTGGCATTCCATGATATGCTAGCATGCCACGAAATCACGGTAGCAATCCATGGCAGCAGAATAGCATGACGTATGCTGGTTGCCATAGAAGAATATCAACATGTGCATGGCCTATTGTCTTGTGGCCGGCGGGTTCAATGGTGTCATGCTATTCCAGAAATACATGGTGCGTCCCAACGTTGCGAATGCTCACGCGCAGAGGCAACAGCATCTTTAGTGGTCCCATCCATCATTACTCTTCCATCACCAGGCTGGTAATGACCTGGCATGTAACTTTCCATCAGACCGCCCTGTTACGTATGCTGTGGATGTAAGTTTTCCTTACAATCTGGCGCTATGCTCCAGGAAGCCGTTGCTAGTTGGCACACGCCCATGCTACTTGCGATTGCGTTGAAGCCCAAGGATGGGCCGCATGCCCTTTGTCATCTACAAGGAGTAAGGGGTTAGCACGTCTTGCATGCAAGCGATCAGATTCCCCAACGATATTCTAGAATGTCTTCTTGTCCTCTTTTGCTTCAAGAGGACTGTCACAATTAACCATATCCCCTCAAATGTACCTGCAGAAGCACGGGAGGCCATCCACTGCAACGGACGGGGACACGTCGTCCCCAAGGCAGGGCCGCGCCGGCGTGACCTCGCGGGTGCCAGAATCGTTCCTTCCGGGAGCTCAGGGGACCCCCCTGCGCGAGCTGTTATGGACTGCCTTGCGCTCCAAAATGGATGACGTGGAAACAGCACTCCAGGTGGCGGCCGCTGTCAACGCGGGCGGCCACGCACACACACACGGCATCGCTGGACCGGCCCTAGGTTCCGGCCAACGGCATCAACATCCCACGTACACCAGTGGCAAGGGGAAATGGGCACGGCCCTCAGGCAAGGAAAACCTGGGTCCCAGGGGTGGTCCGGACGTGCAGAACGAGCTCTTGTCCGTGCTCACATCGCTGCTAGGGAGTGGGGGGGCATCACTGGCGGGCCATTCCCCGCACAAGGGCTCGGGCTGCCATCATCCCATCACATCCCAGGGATGGGTCCTGGTCTGCTCTCGGCAAGCCGGAAACTCCCTGCGTTGGATTCAATGTTTGGTGGCGGCGGTGCCATGGTGGCGCAGCTGTTACAGTACGGGGCCGCACGTGACGGTGCCAACGAGCTGCTGCGCCAGCACTCGGAATGGCTCAAGTCTTTCCGCCGCACGATCCAGGAGCAGGAGGCCGCGATTGGGGACAAGGGGGACACCGCAGGGATCCTTGCGGGTGACAGCAGCGATGGTGGCGAGGCATCGGGATTGCTGCGTGGGGTTGTGGGCGAGAGACGCGGCCTGGACGGGGTGCCTCGGTTGTACCATACGACGGCTCTGGGCGGTGCGGGGGCTGTGAGGCCTGGCAACACAGGGTAAGTCATGTAAATTTAGTGACTCTGTGTTATTTACTGCGTCCCAAAGGGTTTAAACGGGTTTAGATTTGCTAGGCATTAGGGACTCTCACATGTTAGCTTGCAAATTGCGATGACCCGTGCACATCCCAAGCCCAGCTCAAAATGGCAAGCTGTCCATAAAAGGTAAGGTATTCTCTTCCAAGCTTGGTGTTCTCTTTCCACCCCCTTCCCACCGCCTCCCAGTTGCCTGACATCATGTGCTAATCTCCACGCTCTGTTCGATTGGGAATCGGATGCTGCCGACTTGCAGGCCTCACGCGCATTCACGAAAACAGCCACGGAAGTTCACGGCCGGATAATCAGCATCCTGTTTTCTGACTGGGAGCGCGGGGAAACTTTAGCAAACCCTTGTTATCCGCAATACACACTTAACATATGCTTTGAAAATCAGCGTAGGTATGGGGGAAGTTTGACTCTCGGATGTCAATGCAGGGAAAAGATGTAACATGTAGTAGACTATCATATTCTAATGCGGTTATTATTATGATAACATGAAATTAAATTATATTAAGTTAGATTATAACATGACTCCGTTGGGAGATCATGTAGCACGTATTCCCTTGCTGGATCGATGAAGGTGGGCGAAGCCGCAAAACCGAACTAAGCTAATCTAGAAAACCCTTACTACTCTACTCAGCAAAGCGCCCCTTCCTCCTGGGGGGAGGGGGCTTGCCCACAGGGGCCGGCGTGTGAGTCTGGACAATCGTCTTCCACCTCTTCTTGTTCTGCATGGCAGTCCAAGCAAGAGAGAGGGAGTGAATGCGGTGTTCAAACTGAGCTGGGACCACTAGGTTGGCCAGCAACTGCTGTGTATAGGTCATGGTCCCAGCCCCGTTTGAACATATCGCATTCACTCCCTCACGAGCCACGAGGTAGCCATGGCTGACGGCGGGCACCAAATTCGGCTGTGAATATCACAATCGCTTCGTCTTTCTAAGACGCACACACTGATATAATTTTCCGAAGCTATTACGCAATATATGGCGAGCAAACGCTCCTCCGCGCAACGCAGCCTGGCGGGTGCGCTCAGCCCTGAAAATACGTGTGCAGCTCCGGGTGCAGCTTCGCCCCCCGGCCCAGAAGGCAGCGGCGCCACTAGCCAAGCTCTAGTGATCGCCCCGCCCCCCGGGCTTGCCTCGCCCGCAGCGTCGCCTGAGCCCAAGCGCAGTCGCCCTGCCGAGCTACGACTTTGACGCCAGCCAGCCCGCCTTCTTTGACAAGCTCGACCACGACCGCAGCCTGGCCTGCGTGTTTTTTGGATCGCACGCCTCGCTTATGGAACTGTGCAAGCAGCTCTTCCACCAGGGTCGCCTCGTCAATGCTTTCCAGAGGCGCTCCTACAATTTCGACTCCATCCTCAAACTCAGCCGCCCCCACCTTCAGCAATACGCCCTCTTCTCCCTCCTTGGACGCTCCATCGAGGAGCTCTGGCCTCCCCAGCCCCTCCACCTTGACCGAATCCTCCATCTGCTCACTCCTTAAGGAGGCCCTCGAGCAGCACGTGGCCCCCCTCGCTGCAGATGTGGCGGCCAGGGGCAGCACGCTGACTGCCGAGCTCCCGGCCCCTCCTCTCCACCATCTCCACCGCCACCTCCACCCTCCTCGCCTCCTCCACCGCCACCACCCCCACCTGTGACGCCATCACCGCCCAGCTCCGCGACATCGACCAGCGCCTCAAGGACAACGCCATCGCCATCGAGGTCCTGCAAAACACCGCAGGCCTCACCGCCCAGGCGGTGGAGGACATTGCCGCCAAGCCAGCCCTCGCTGGCCCGGCTGGCGCTGCTCCTCCCACCCAGACCTGGGCGGACATGCTTAAGCAACACACCACCTCCACCACCTCCGCCATTGCAGCACAGCTCCAGCACCAGAAGCTCGACCTCCGCGAGGAGGCCGCGCTCGCCAAGCGCAGCCATAATGTCATCGTCAAGAACTTCGACATCATTGGAGGAAGGTGAGAATTCCGAGAAGCTTGCACGCGCGTTTGAGAGCAACATCCTTGATCGCATGGGCCTTCTTGGTGAGATCAAGCTGGTCGCCCACCGCCTTCCCCACGGGCGGGGTAAGGCAGGGGCGCCCCCGCTTCTTCTCATGGACAAGATGATGGACAAGGCCAAGTGGGCCCAGGTAGTAGAGGACAACAAACCCCCCCGTGAGGAAGCGCCCGCGTGAGCAAACATACGGGAAGCACGCCAGACAGGTCCCCTAGGGTAGAGAGCTTAGACTAGTTTGTTTGTTTTTTTACGTTGTGGATAGACGTTGTAGATAGATGTTGTAGAAGATTAGACCGGTAGGACTGTTTGCATCCATCCATCCATCCCGATCCATCCATCCATCCATCCATCCATCCATCCATCCATCCATCCATTTGGTGAGCTATGCTCATTTTATCTATGACTAACCTGCTGAGCGGAGAATGCAACGCCGTATAGCACCAAAAGAAAAAATAATTTTAGAAAAAATATTTTTTGTGCTGGCACCCGTACCCCAGCCACCCAGGTAGGGGTTGGCTGGAGAGGTGGTTGCTATAAAGGGTGGGCTTCCATTCTAGGGAAGCAGGTTGTTTTCTTTTGCCTGAGAACCTCACGTGACCACATCACAAAAAACAAAACGCAAGATAACACATCAAGCAGTATAACCTACCATGTCCACAGTGACAGCCCCAGACCGGAATTTCCTAGCGAAACTCAAGCAAGCAGCCAAGGAGGGATGCACCCCAAAGGAGGCCGCCACTGCGGTTCAGAAGATCCTAGGGGAGGGGAACTGGCTAGAGCGGATCCAGAAGCTCACTCCGGGGCGTGCCAAGAACGTCATGGACGTCCTGGAGGAACGGGGGTTTGTCAGCGACTGGGATGGGGAGGAGGCCCTGGCCGATGTGCTAGCAGCGCAACTGGGGGAGGCTATTGCAGAGCCGGACCCACCAGTGTCAGCAGGTGCGGTGGGAACGGGGGTGTTCCCCCTTCGGCAGGTGGAAGCGGAGGGGCGGGGCATGGTGGAGCGGGCGCTGGGGAGGACGATGGCGCTCCTGGGGCGATCGACCAGGCTGTGGCGGACCTGGACCGAAACCTAGGTCGGCTGCTGGGGACCGAGACGGGCTATGCAACGCCAGCTGGAGGGCTTCCATCCCGGCCGGGCAACGCCCGCACTGGCGGAGATATTGGCGACCTAATATCGGCTATGTCGAAGCTGCTGGACCAGGCAAAGACTCCAGCAGCTGCAAGCCCAGCCGCAGCGACGACTGCTGGCAGGCTGGCGCGCACGAAGGGGGTGGCGCTGAGTGGGCATGCAGTGCCGGTGCTGGTGAGCAACATGCTGGAGGCGGTGCTGCCGGGAATGCTGGACTACGCGGAGAGCGTGGGGGGGAAGTCCATCCGTGCATCGTTAATGCTGACGATGCACGGCAGCTCAGCCAGCGGGGAGAGGCGGATGCTGCTCCTGCAGATGGCAGGAATTCTGGACACGATGGTGACAGAATTTGGCTACTGGGCCACGCCACGCTCCGAAGTAATTCTGGAGCTGGCAGCAGCCGAGTACCTGGCAAAGCTGATCACGGCATGCCAGCTGGTGGATGTGGGGTCGACGGGTGGAAGGGGACGCCGTCGGCAATGCTGCCATTCCAGGAGGGTGGAGCAATGCTGGCGTCTCCGGCGGTGCGGGCGGCGATGAGCATGGGGAAGCTGCAGCACAAGCTGGAGCAGGGTCCCGGCAAGAAGGGGCAGGGCGGCCCGTCCAACAACAACAAGTGAGGGAGCGGTGCCTTCTTCCACTACCTCTTCCAGCACCCCTGCCACCTCGTGACTGGTGGCAGCAGGTACGCTCAGGCCGTAGGCGCGATAGGATGAGTCGGGCTTTTAATGCTCGCACACTAGCCTGTCAGACGGTTAGGGCGTTAAACTGGATGGGGGGGGGGGGCGAGACCCGCCTGCTGTAGATTCAGCCCGTGTGCCCGGGCCTCTGCAGCAGGCGGCCCTAGATGGGATCGATGATGCTTGCAGGTCCTTTGTCCGCCGGAACGGTGGTTCCGTAGCGGCAATGGCAGGATCTGTAGTGGATGGGGGTGAATATGCTGAAGGAGCCCCTTACGAACCGTTAGTGGCCGCACGCTTGGCTTTGCCTGGTCCGGGGGAAGGTGGCCAAGTGGATGTGCTGAACTTACTACCCCCCTCTTGGGGAGCAATTTTGAATGATGAGAGTAGGATGGTACGGACGCTGAGCCCAGCAGAGCGGATCTTGCAGAAGTCGATGCGGATCTCGCGGGGGTGTAGCATGGAGGAGTTCGCGCGGGTTTGCACGGTGTGTGTGGAGAGGGGGATTTTGGGTGGATTTTTTGAGGAGGAGCCGCCTATGGTGAACGGTACTTTTGGGGTCGGAAAGCCCGACGGCCGTATACGGCTGATTGTGGACAACCGGCGTGGCAACATGCCACTACCTGATCCTATGCCCGCTTTTTTACCACACCTTGGCGTGATTTGCGATTTGCCCACGCGCGCTGGGGAGGATGTTTTTGGGGGCGTATCAGATTTGGATTCGTACTACAACAGACTCCGCCTGCCAGTTTGGATGCGGCGGTACTGTGCGTGGATGCCGGTGTGGTCGGATCTGGTGGGCCTGAGTGGGGCTCGTCGGAAGGTGTGGCCGTGGATGTTGTGCTGGCCAATGGGCAACAAGCTGGCCGTCGCGGTGGCCCAGTGTGTGCATCAGTCTGTGTTGTACCGCTGTGGCCCCAAGCCGCCGTTGGAGGCTAGTCGTGGGCTGAGCATCAACATGTCCGCGCTGATCCTGGTGGCGGAGGCCAACGAGGCGGGGGAGACCGTCCGGCTGAGGCTGGAGGAGGACCCTGCTGCGCCCTTGGCGCCCTCGCCGTGCTTCGAATCTCGGCAGGATCTGGAAGGTATGCATGCTGTGACGATCGATGACCTCCATTTCACCCACTGTGCGTCGGTGGATGGGGTGAATCAGCAGCTAGATCGTGTTCAGGCTGCCTACGCCGCTGTTGGGCTGGTGCAGAAGTCTGACAAGGTGGTACGGGCGACAGCAGAGCAGACTGGTGTGCAGGCGGTGGGGTCATTCACCAAAGGATGGTGACGTGGTGCCTGTTCCTGAGCGTGTGGTGGCAGTTATCGCCGCTACTCATAGAATCTTAGATCGCGGGTTTACATACTACCGCGAACTTAGTTCTGTGCTTGGGAAGTGGGTGTGGATGCATCTGCTGTGCCGCCCCATGCTTTCGGTGTGGTCTGAGACGTACCGGCTGCTAGCAGCCATGAATGCCTCCCTGCCTGGGCGCCGCTGGCGCCTCCCTGCGGGGGCCCGCCAGGAGCTTCAGGCGGCGATCGACCTGGCCCCCTTTTTGAGGGCGGCCAGGGCCCGGCCCCTTTCTGACCGGGTCGTCGCAAGTGATGCGAGCGGCTCCGGCGGTGGGGTGGTCTACAGGGACCTGCCTGGGGCCGATTGTGCCCGGCTGGCGACCCGGCGCGAAGCGCGGGGGTGGCGGACGACAGCTTTAACGTCTGGGGAGGACTGGGACCTGGAGCGCATGGAGGAGGGGGACTACAGCCTGCTGGATAGTGGCCACTGGCGTACGGCACTGTCCTACCGGTGGCGGGGGCAGCCTAACCACATCAACGTCAAGGAGGCGATTGCTGCGACACAGGGGGTCGAGTGGTCGTGCCGGACCAAGGCGTGTCGGGTAAGCGAGTCGTCCGGCTCGTAGACTCCAGTGCTGTGGTGGGGGCGTTTGTCAGAGGGCGGTCGTCTTCCTACCGTCTCAACCAGCTGGTTCGACGCTACTGCGCTCTGTCACTGGCTGGCGACATGCAGAGCCACTGGGTCTGGGTGGCTACCGACCACAACCCAGCTGACAAGGCCAGTCGGCGTGGCGCTTGGGTTCCTGACTTGACCCGGTGTGGTGACGTGCATCCCAACCCTGGGCCTGAGGGGGCGCGACGCCCTCGGGACTTGGCACTTTTGGAGGGCACAGTCAACCCTGTGTCTACCTTGCCAGCGTACCGACGTGCGGCGGCTGTCTACGTGGCGTGGGCGCCACCTGGCCCTGTCGACCCAGCTGACGCCGAAGCCATTTTCTGTGAGTGGATTTCTGCTGTCTACCATGCCAGAGGCGGGCGGGGGCGTACCTTATGCCAGCATGCCAAGGCCTGTCTGCACCTGTACTACCCCGACATTGTTCGGAATTGGGTACTGGCGGACCGCCTGCTAGCAGGTTGGCAGCGGCTTGTTCCGGCTGTCAGCCCTCCGCCTATGCCCTGGCGCCTTTGCTATTTCACTGCCCTGTTGCTAGTTTCACGTCGACAGGTGCATTTGAGTGCGTTGATTATTATTGCTTTCCAGCAGTATTTACGCATTAGCGAGGCGCTAGGGCTGCGGGTTCGGGATGTGGCTCATCCCGGCCACCCCCTTCTCGAGCCAGGGCCCATGGTCGGTGCCCTTGTGCTGCGCAACCCCAAAACTGCGCAGGGGGCGGCCCAGCACGTCCTCGTCCGGGATCCACTTTCTTTGTGGCTCCTGCGACGTCTGACGGCTGGCCAGCCCCCGGATGCACTCCTCTTTCGAGGCTTAACGTACAGCCAGGCTAGGCAGCAGTGGGAGGCTGTGCAGGCCCGCATGAGCATCCCAGGGATGTTTTCTTTTCACAGCCTCCGGCATGGGGGGCGACGCACGACGCCATCGCTGGCGAGTCGCCGGAGGCCATCCAGCTGCGCGGCCGGTGGGCTTCGGCCCTCTCGGTCACGCGCTACATTGGCCTCCACCGCAGCCTCCTGGGGCGCGACATCCCACCCGCCCTCTGGGCTCAGGCCCTGGGTTTTGACCCAGCGGCTTTCCGGCGCCACTTCGGTGGCGTCGAGTTTTGACGTCCTCCTGTTTTTACCTCTCGTCTTTTAGCTATCAACTGACCTCACCCTTGTGTGGGAGGTCAGGGGGGAAATGGTTTAACTAACCCGAGGGTGAACCTGGGTTGGGACAAAGTACCCCCATAGCTAGGTAGTTTAAGTTTTCTTTTTTGCATGTCCTACGTATTTTCGGCTGTTAGCCATGTAAGGAGATGTGGGTAGAGCAGGGGCACAGCTGCTGTGGGCTGGCCCTGCACATTCACATAGTGTGCTCACCCTAGCATACAGATGGCCGTGTTGCCATCTGGTAGACATGTCTGTGTTATTCCACCGTATAGAGCTAGCACACATATTGTAATAAATTTGATGTTTTGTGGTGATGCATGCAAAGCAAGGCAAGGCCAGAAATGGATTTGGTGAGCTATGCTCATTTTATCTATGACTAACCTGCTGAGCGGAGAATGCAACGCCGTATAGCACCAAAAGAAAAAATAATTTTAAAAAAATATTTTTTGTGCTGGCACCCGTACCCCAGCCACCCAGGTAGGGGTTGGCTGGAGAGGTGGTTGCTATAAAGGGTGGGCTTCCATTCTAGGGAAGCAGGTTGTTTCTTTTGCCTCCCACCCGCCCACCCTGGCAAAAGGGGTAGAGCAGGGGCACAGCTGCTGTGGGCTGGCCCTGCACATTCACATAGTGTGCTCACCCTAGCATACAGATGGCCGTGTTGCCATCTGGTAGACATGTCTGTGTTATTCCACCGTATAGAGCTAGCACACATATTGTAATAAATTTGATGTTTTGTGGTGATGCATGCAAAGCAAGGCAAGGCCAGAAATGGATCCATCCATCCATCCATCCATCCATCCATCCATCCATCCATCCATCCATCCATCCATCCATCCATCCATCCATCCATCCATCCATCCATCCATCCATCCATCCATCCATCCATCCATCCATCCATCCATCCATCCATCCATCCATCCATCCATCCATCCATCCATCCATCCATATCCATCCATCCATCCATCCCGATCCATCCCGATCCATCCATCCATCCATCCATCCATCCATCCATCCATCCATCCATCCATCCATCCATCCATCCATCCATCCATCCATCCATCCATCCATCCATCCATCCATCCATCCATCCATCCATCCATCCATCCATCCATCCATCCATCCATCCATCCATCCATCCATCCATCCAACCATCCGTCCATCCATCCATCCATCCATCCATCCATCCATCCATCCATCCATCCATCCATCCATCCATCCATCCATCCATCCATCCATCCATCCATCCATCCATCCATCCATCCATCCATCCATCCATCCATCCATCCATCCATCCATCCATCCATCCATCCATCCATCCATCCATCCATCCATCCATCCATCCATCATCCATCCATCCATCCATCCATCCATCCATCCATCCATCCATCCATCCATCCATCCATCCATCCATCCATCCATCCATCCATCCATCCATCCATCCATCCATCCTGATCCATCCATCCGGCATCCATCCATCCATCCATCCATCCATCCATCCATCCATCCATCCATCCATCCATCCATCCATCCATCCATCCATCCATCCATCCATCCATCCATCCATCCATCCATCCATCCATCCATCCATCCATCCATCCATCCATCCATCCATCCATCCATCCATCCATCCATCCATCCATCCATCCATCCATCCATCCATCCATCCATCCATCCATCCATCCATCCATCCATCCATCCATCCATCCATCCATCCATCCATCCATCCATCAGGGCCACGAGCCACGAGCCACGAGGTAGCCATGGCTGTCGGAGCTCATAACTTTCACGTTTGAGCCCCGAATTCAGCTGTGAATATCACAATGGCTTCGTCTTTCTTCGACGCACATGCTGATATAATTTTCCGAAGCTATAACGCAATACATGACGAGCAAACGCCCTTTGCCGCCACGCAGCCTGGCGGCTGCGCTCGGCAATGAAAGTCCGTCTGCAGCTTCGGCAGCAGATTCGCCCTCAAGCCCGGAAGGCAGCAGTGACACTAGTCGTGCACTGGTGGTTGCCCAGCCCCCTCACTGGGCTTGCCACGCCCTCTGCATCGCCTGAGCCTAAACGCAGCCGCCCTGAGGATCCGGCGCCCCCTGCCGAGCCGGGCTGGAAAGAAATCGACTTTGACGCCAAATCAGCCGCATGGTGGACACACTGCAACGCAAAGCCCAACCATTTTATGAGCGCCGTGTTCTACGGGTCGCGCACCTCGCTTCTTGCCCTGTGCCGGCACCTTGACGACCTTGGTCGCCTCACTCCGCCTCAGTGGCAGCGTGGTCGGTACTTACATGCCGGATCTGCCCAGCCTCCCCGGCCGCCCCCGCCTTCAGCTCATCGCCCTCTGCTCCCTCCTCGGGCGCTCTGTCGCGGAGATCTGGGCCCCCACTTCCATGAATTCCACCTCCGAAATCCGCTCCATCATCAACCACACTAGGAACTCGGCTTTGAGAATGGGTGAGAAATGGTGAGAAAAAGGGTGAGAAAGGTGAGAAAAAGGGTGAGAAATGGGTGAGAATGGGTGAGAAAGGTGAGAAAAAGGGTGAGAATGGGGTGAGCATGGGTGAGAAAACACGTTTCTCACCCGGGTGAGATTGCCCCAAAAAGGTGAAAAAAGGGGAAAAACGTGAGAAAAATCTCAAAAAACAGGACGTGAGATAAGTGAGAAAAACGGGAGGTGTGAAACGTGAGAAAAGTGAGAAAATCAGGACGTGAGAAAAGTGAGAAAAGTGAGAAAAACAGGACGTGAGAAAAGTGAGAAAAGTGAGAAAACACAGCGCTGAAAAACACACCCATAATGCAATATGCTGGCAGCAGACACATGCATGCAGTGCCAGTAACAACCGCTGTTCAAAACAGCACGAACAATAATGATTTTTTCATTAAATGTTTGAATAATTTTAATGTTTACAGCTGCAAGAACCCATTGATTCAACTATTCAACACTGTTATGGCGTTATGTACATCTTCGGCATTCAAATATGCCTTTTCAACACAGTCTGTTATGGCGTTATGACATCTTCGGCATTCAATGCCTGTTCAACACAGTCTGTTATGGCGTTATGACATCTTCCGCATTCAATGCCTATCATCAAATACTATATGGTAGCTAGCTAACAAAGCGGGCCGGTCGACAGGGCGTCACATGCTGACTTGAAAGTGGAACCGCTTGCATTTTACTCTCGTGGTCCCTGCAAGAAATAAAGCAAACCGACACAATATACGCAAGAGGAAAAGAAATCAGATCCTTGACATAGATGTAAGCGTTCTACAAGGAAGAGCTCACCAGCACCTAACGGTCCATGCAGCAAATGTGTAGAACCCAACACTCACTCTTATGGCAAAGCAGCCCCATGTGGCAAGGCAGCACCATACACATGAATCACACCATGCGCCAGATGTCACACGAGCAAGGCACAACGTTGTCGTCGGATCAGAAAGCAACAAGCGTGAAAACGCTAGCGGCCCAAATCTGAGATTCCGCGGAACACAGAAAATAAGAAAGCTCAGAAGCTACCAGCAAGGGATCGAACATATGACCTTTGGCATGATTTCGCGGCTGTGTGAGTCTCCTGATCCGAAGGCATCTCACGTAATGAACGTTTCGAAACAGCCAAACTGCGGAAAATCTCTTACCGGAGAGAGTTGCCAATATCAAGGAGACAACCAGCGCAGGCCAGAAATCGGAGAATCCGGACCATGGTAGCTCGAGCCTGCCGTTATCTTGTCCGCGTTTTCGAGTCGTGCAGGATTATGAATATGAATGGAGATGAAATGTGTAGCCTTGTGCATTGAAATTACGGCTGGCT